>JAUZSU010170375.1:0-13210 GCA_034780255.1 Parotocinclus maculicauda | reverse complement strand
TAGATATATATGGTTTTATATGAATATACATATATATTCAATCCCAGGGTCGAAGGCCTGGGTCTCCCATGTCTATGTGGGTGTACTCTGATTCCTCCCACAGTTCAAAGGCATGCATGTTAGGATAATTGGTGTCTCTAAAGTGGCCCTTAGTGTGTGACTGTGAGTATGTTCCCTACGATGGATTGGTGCCTTTTCTAGGGTTGTTCCTGGCCTTGAGGTTGGCCTGCAAACCTGTGTGGATTAAGTGAAAGATAATTATTATATTATATTTATATATATTGCATTGAGTGTGTGCATGTGAGTGTGTGTGTGCGTGCGTGCGTGCATCCATAAGTTGGCCAGATATTACTAGAGTCTGAATTGTGAGTTGGATGACACATTATGTTGGAGTATGTTTTAGCCATTTAATGTATGTAAAATACAAGAAGCCACAGGGTGGAGGCATATCCTGGGCAAAACGCCAATTTGTTGCAGGGTTTAGTCATGCTTGTTTTTGCATGATCCCCAACTGGCTTTTCTTCCATCATCCATAGCCACGCTACATGCATGTAATGCCTAACCAGGCCAGAAGGGCACTGGCAGGACTCAAATCCAGGCCGCTAGTGTGGTGAACTGGTGTATTAGAGTGCTGCAGCACCCTGCAGTGAAAGATCACATCCTGTCAAAATGGATCACACTCTGTTTTAAAAGAGCTTTTAAGGTGTGTGCAGTAAATTACAGTAAATTAATTTCCTATAAACCTGAATGTTTTGTTGGTGTCAACACAGCTCTTACATGCACATTAAAATAACAAGACTGTTGCACTTGTCACCTCTATTTTTAAATAGACTATGCTACAGCTATTCCATACAAAAAAACTTCAATTCGGAAATCATCTGTTTAATTTCATCTCATGAGCAAAGATTGACTATATCAGTTACTGAAGCAAAAAAATTATAATAAAAACAAAGGTCTTGAAAACTGTAATATATTTGTGTTCATAGCATTTAATCTGGTCTAATCATGCTGTACGCATGTATGAATTACAGTCAATACACAAAACTATCTGAAGTAAGTATGTTGTGGTTAAACTTTTGTCAAGTGGAAGTAATTTTAATAATTAACATTAGTACTAACAATGCTAATAATAAGCATTAAATGCCATTCCACTGTAAGCAAATACACAATATATACTACTCACAAAAATTAGGTATTATTTCAAAATGAAATATCCCATAATTAAATGTCCCCTATTGTTTGTGAGCAATGTACATTAAAATCTACACCTGAAACGTACACCCTTACTGGCAGAATCTTGTGTTTCCTTTAGAGCATGTTTTGTCATCCTAGTAAATGAGAAGGAATGCTCACGCTCCATTTTAACAAAATAGATTATTTTGAGAACTTTCGAACTACGATATGCAGTATGAATAAATTCTTCACTTTAGCTTATAAAGTACACAAGTCTGGTGGTCTCTGGAAAATAGTCTATTAAAATAAATCTTCTTGCCAATTCCCTTTCCCACTGAGGTTTGGTTCAGATTAATCCACCCAGCACAATTATAGCCTGTTTACAGAGTTTGGAGCCATGTGGAACCATCTCTCTGCCTAACGTCAATGCAAAGGGTATGCAGATTGAATTTTCTAATGTGGCTGAGCAGCACACCACATAAATGCAGGTTTCCTCTCCAGATTGTCAAAAGGAGGACCAGCTATGTGAGGGGACGGAGACCAAAACCACAGTTTTGGCATATAAAGGAACATGGAGCACTCTTCTGAGCCATTTACATACTGAAACAAACCAGAAATGGAACTGATAGGTGTGAATTAATTAATTCAAATAGACAATACTGTTGTACTAACATATCTCACACATGTGTCTGTAGTACCACAGTGGTACCGGTATAATTTCTGAAGTTTGATTAAGATTAAAATAAGTTGTCACTTATTAGCACAGCTGATCAGAGATCATTCTGTGCATTGCAACAAATATGACATAAAGCCTTAAGTACGTAAGTACACAGTAAATACTTTAGGTTGTCTTTAGCAGGCATTTTGTGAAGACGTTTAGAAAACTCAGCTGGACGTTTATACTTGGGTTTGGAACTAATCTCACAGAAATTCCACCAGAGCTCTTACTGGCCAAGGAGATGCTTAGCCAGATTTACCTTGGTACATATCCCACTGTTTTAAAGGATAAGGGGCATCTAATGAGCTTGCATGCTTTACTGTAGTTTGGGCTGGACTATGTCCTATGGCAATTTATATGTTATTTTAACAAAAAATCTAAATATTACTCTGAATATTTTGCTCTTAAATATATTCATGCTGGCATAGAACAAAACACATTTATGATAATACTTGAATGATTGAAACATGTCCTCTTTAGGACTGATCCATTTTGCATTCTTTCTTAAGATCTCAAGCCCTGGAATTCACGTAACAGTAATGGGTGGTGTAAAGTGATTAACTGTTCTGCATTTTTCTCTACTTAGTCCTACAGCATCTGGTTCAGTTGCATGCCGTTACAGCACTAGTGTGCTAAGTTGTTGAGACATAGTTATGAGTACACATTAAAAACGCAATAAAAAAACAGAAACTCGACAGGCTAGGGAGAAATAGGCGTGGAAGGTCTGTGAGCTTGGTTTGGTCTTGTTGACTGGACTTGATAGACAGAAAGAAGGAAGCATTTTCGCAATGAACACTATATTGTAAGGTGCATCTGCTACCTGTTTATGGCCTCATTTAATATTTAACACATGCCGTTGGCTTAGAAAGCCCTTCAATGACCTGAAAAGGCACACTATGTTCCAACATGGCTAATTTTGCTAAGGAAATTGGTTCAAGTAAAAAAGCAGATATAATGTAGTAAATAACTAAGGTATATTGTTAAAACATAAACATGGCTACTGGATTTTTACAAGGATTTCATTTTTGTTATAACAGGTCAATGTAACAGTGATACAGTTGTGCTCAAAAGTTTGTGAACCCTTTAGAATTTTTTTTATATTTCTGCCATCTAAGCCACATAAGCCATCATCAGATGTTTCCACAAGTCCTAAAAGTAGATAAAGAGAACCCAGTTAAATAAACGAGACAAAAAGACTATACTTGGTCATTTACTTTTGTCACTTATATTAAGGAACATGATCCAATATTACATATTTGTGAGTGGCAAATGTATGTGAACCTCTAGGATTATCACTTAATTTTAAGGTGAAATTAGAGTTGTTGATGCCCATCAGGCTGGAAAAGGTTACAAAACAATCTCTAAAGAGTTTGGACTCCACCAATTCACAGTCAGACAGATTGTGTACAAATTGAGGAAATTCAAGACCAATTGTTACCCTCCCCAAGAATGGTCGACCAACAAAGATCGGCGAGTCAAATAGTCGGCGAGGTCACAAAGGACCCCAGGGTAACTTCTAAGCAACTGAAGGTCTCTTTCACATTGGCTAATTTTAATGTTCATGAGTCCACCATCAGAAGAACACTAAACAACAATAGTGTGTATGGCAGGGTTGCAACGAGAAAGGCACTGCTCTACAAAAAGAACATTTCTGCTTGTCTGCAGTTTGCTAAAGATCACGTGGACAAGCCAGAAGGCTATTGGAAGAATGTTTTGTGGATGAATGAGTCCAAAATATAACTTTTTGGTTTAAAAAGTGTTATGTTTGAAGAAAGGAAAACAATGCATTTTTGCATAAGATCCTTGTCCATCTGTGAAACATGGTGGTGGTTGTGGAAGGACCTAAAGCGAGAAACTAATGTGAGGAAACCCACCAACACCCCAGAGTTGAAGCTGTTCTGTACGGAGGAATGGGATAAAATTCCTCCAAACCGGTGTGCCAGTCTGATCAACAGTTAGCGGAAACGTTTAGTTACAGTTATTATTTTACTGGGGGGTCAAACCAGATACTGAAAGGAAAGGTTCACATACTTTCGCCACTTACAACATATGTAACATTTTCCTCAATAAATACATGGCTAAGTATAATCTTTTTGTCTCATTTGTTTAACGGGGGTTCTCTTTATCTAATTTTAGGACTTGTGTGAAAATCTGATGATGTTTTAGGTCATATTTATGCAAAAATATTAAGAAAATTCTAAAGGCTTCACAAACTTTCGAGCACCTCTGTATATTCAGTATTTCAACTACATTTCTACACATCAAGCAGGAAAAAACAAGTACCCCTTTTCTACATGCTAGCCTCTGGAAAGGCAGAAACATACAGTCTGAACATAACAGTGGAGTGGCTCAGTGGTACAGCGGTTCAGAGTGTGGAGCCATCCTGGGTGTAGGGTTTGCATGACAAATAGGGCAGACCAAGGGGTACCCCACATTACTGACATTATTAATCTAGATAAACCAAAACGAAATATAACTGAATATAATTTGACTGAGCTGAGCAAATATGTTTTATTGCAAATACAAATAACATAGTCCACATAAAGAAAAAGATTCTTAAGAGTGCCCAGGAAAAAACAGTTGTGGCAAATATGTCAGTACTGGACACTGCCCATCAACAAGGTGAAAATTATGAACTTATACAGTACATCATAACAATGAGTCCTATATCAAATTCATGTATGTATAAATGTTAAGTAAAGAATGATAATTGATAAATATACATTTAATATGTATATTCTCTAGTGCATAATCATAGTTTCAGACTATCATTAACAAGAAGTTTCGAGAAGAAGCAGTAGGCAGTGAAACTGTCCTCATCAGGATGCTGACTCACTCATATGACAACAGGGTGTCAATCCTGAAATTCTGCTGCACACACCAGCCCAGGAATCTCTTGTTAAGTCCTGAAATGGAACTGAAATCCCTTAGGCTGGACTAGTCATTAGTGCTTCGTTGCCCTCATCATTGCTGTTTTTAGACATGCTACATTGCCAAACTCAGTGTAACACTTGATCTGTCCTTTATGTCTTTCCCATTCAGTTTGTTTCTGGTTGCTTGTAAAGACCTAAGAATTACTGGAACATGCAGAATAAAGCAAAATAGCACTTACACCACACACTATAACAAGCATTACCATGTTTATAAACATAGCCTGGTGTTTGCCAGTTATAGTACAACATCAATAATTCCAAACCTAAATGTACTGTCAAGAGAAGAGAAATTAGAGAGTTAAAGAGTTACTATGTCCTACTAGGCACAACTCTGGTCAGCTTCTTTCCAATGCGTTATTCCGAAAATAGTTTTTCTCTTAAAAGGGCAGAGCAAACAAAAGCAAACATATTACTACTTGCTTAATATATTGCTCACAAAAATTAGGGAAATATCCCATAATGAAAGATCCCCTGATTTTTGTGAGCAGTGTATTTAAATCTATGGAACAGCTTCAAAGACACATGGAAAAGTTCTTTCTTTGGTTGAGAACAAAATCAAAACATTTGTGGCTACATTTAAACAGCTTGATGCTTTAGTAGAAAGCAGTATTACTTACATACACAGGAGAAGACCATTCTTTTAAAAATTCCAGAAGCTACTTCTCCTACATCTCTTATAAGTGACCTGCTTCAAGGATCAGACAAATACAGGAAGTTACAGTGAGTGAGAAGGTAAGGTATTGCGCTGGAAAAATTCCCAGGTTTCCAGACATTGATCTGCTGTCCTAAAGTGACCAGCACAACAACACAGCGTATTCTTTAAAGAACTAGCTCAGCTCACTTGTTTTGCCTCACTTTGCTCTTAGTCTGTGTGCAAACAGAGTCGGAGCCTAACAGGCAAACCACAAAGAACAAGAATATCTAAACACAGTGTGACAATACAGAATAGAACGCTAGCCTCGTGCCTTTCCAGTGATCTCAAGCAAGTACTGCAGGATACAGAGACACCCCATTGTTGCTTACACACAAGGAAATACTTATGTTGTTTTTACACCCCTGTTATACTGAGAGCTCAAAGTCACGTTTTTACCCTACAAACTTTTGTGTCACAAAGGTATAATGTTATATTTGCTCTCTGCAACAAGGAAATGCTTTATGATATCCTGTTAAAATAAGCACTATGGCCAAAGTACCATGCCAAATCAGATACATTTTATACACCTAAAATTTCGATGAACCCAAAAACATAATCATAATTGCTCTTTTGGGAGTTTTCTGTTCTACAACACCCTTTATAATTAACATTAAACAGCAGAAAGTACAACCCTGAATCAGAAAACGTTGGGATGGTATGGAAAATGCAGTGCTCCTTATATTTATATTGACTTTTATTTTCTCACTTATTACTTACTTATTTCTTTTACAATATAACAATATAACCCTGTGATATTTCCTGTTTGTCAGGCCTGCAATCCATTTAAAAAAAACTTGGGACAGGGACAATTAAATAGAAATACTAAAAAATGATGCCATTTCAAACATGTGATTTCAACAGGTGATCATAATAATGATTTGGTACAAAAACAGTATTCATGAGAGGCTCTAGTTATCAACAAATGTGTGAAAAGATTATTGAAAGTGACTTCCATATTTCTCCCTTTACAGTTTATAATATCATTAAACATTTCAAGGAATCTGCAAGAATTTCAGTCCATTAAAGGCAAGGGAACAAGCCTAAACCGAAGATTTGTGTTCTCCGACCTCTCAGATGCCACTGGATCAGTTACCGTAAGTCAACAATAGCTGATATAACCACATGGCCAAGGGATTACTTTGGAAAACCTCTATCAAAAAAGTTAGGAAGTCAATTGCCAAATTTTATATAGTCTATTATTCAATACAAGTTTTATATATTTCATTTATATTGATGGGTTTTTATATAATTTAGGGCCAAGTTAATTAGAAACTATATAAGTACTATAAGAGGGTGTAGGAGACAAACTAATCATATTTGATGTTCAACTGATAACTAAGTTTAAAAACAAACAAGAAAGCTTTCTACTTACTGTCCCATTGGGACACCCCTGTTCTTCCTGGACATTCATGTAGATTAAAGGAACTCCAAAACATAGGCTGGAAGCCGAATAGGCAGCAAAAACACATATACAGACCAACAGAGGGCACTGGAGCTCAATCATGAGCCAAGACGGGGCGTCATCAAACATAACGAAAACAGACTCAACCAGAAATCAATACTTACTTGATGGCATACCTCAGACGCAGACATGAATGTCAGATGTCCCCTGTTGGTCTCTGCTCATCTAGGTCTGTGTTAGGTCACTGTGAGTTCCTCTTTGTCTTGGGGCTGGGTCTGTGGCAGTTAGTAGCACAATCAAAGAGGTATGTTGGGGGTGGGGGTATATAGCATGTGACAATATAATAACATTTACAATAATACAATAATGACATTTAAAAAATCTTTATATTGAATCCCACATGCATTACCTGTGACCAATGCAAAATAGTGTGCCAGCAATTGGATATATATTCTGCTAATGTGGCCACTGACCAAGGATTGGGACCCAAATCACATGCTTCTCCCTACATAATGCGTAAGCATACAATTGACACCAGTGCTGGTCTCAAAAGTTGACAATGCTGGCAAGTCAGACGCAATTAGTACAGTGTTCCAGAATATGGAGTTTGGGACAGCCATAGATATTGTTTGTTCCAAGCACCTTTGCATCTGCTGATGCTATGAACAATTTTTGTCTGTATTGAAATAAATGTTTTAGTATAAGATCATGTAAGTTTAAATCTCACTTGGGTAATAGATATTTTACTACCAATTCTACAGGCTTTCAAATGAACTACATTATAGTATAAAAATTCATCAGTTAAACTATAAAAATAAAACAGTAAACTTCCATTATTCACTCAAAATATTTCCAAAATATGACATAAAACAGAATTAAGAAACAGCATAGCATAAAAAATAAACATTGTAGTTAAAAGCATTTTTAAAAGTAAGCCAGTGGCTTTGTCAGGAGAGCTGAGAAACAGGTAAAACTGGCTATGCTGGGTCTTTAAAACAAAATTCTGTGGTTCGCCCCTATTGTTGACTTCAGATAGATCAGAGGTGTCTAGTTTAATCCACAAAAGGCTTGCGTGGCTCCAGATGTCTACCCTGCTTTAGTTTTTTACCCAGGCAGAACGCACCTAATCACAATTTTTTGAACAACCCTTTTTGGGAACCATCTTCAACTGACTGAGTAAGAAATAAGGTGTGCTACTGCTTGTGTGCAGTGAAACTTGCAGTCACTGCACCAAATTCAAATAACACATGTCAATTCTTATAGAAAAGAAGTAAAAGTAAAAAGAAAGGTTCCATTCAGCACAGTAACAATGTTCCATGGTTTACTGGATATGGTTTCATTACAAAGCACTAATAAAATATACAGAGAATATTAAAATGATTCAGCTGGTTTTGGTATTTTATAAAAGACTAACTATCCAAACCACAATTACCAGTTTAAAGTAATTTGAATTGTTTAATAGATGCACAGTCCTGCAGACATGTTTAAATATACACTAACATGAAAATTAAGAATAATTTATTTTTCTCTCTATAAGCACATAACCTGTGGTAGAATAATAAAATAATAAATGAAAGTCTTATAACACAGTTTTGCATGTATTAAGCATTCTGGAACAGATGTGTTCGAAGATAGCAGAGAGTAAATAAGTACCTGAAGAATACCAGAAAAATTAGTGGATTGGTTTAGGAAACAATGAAATCCTGACCCCTGTTGATTCTTTCTAGCATTCATTCCAGAACGTTTACATTGATCAAATAAATTATATTTATTATAAACAAATATATTGTTTAAACAGTTTTATTTTATTTATGTATCTTTTATTTTGTTGATGAACATGTTTCTAGTGGTAATTATTGAATATTGTAAAGGGACTATTACTCGCATGTTTTTATAAGGAAAAGACAGATGTTATTTTGTGCTGGAGCTAGGTGAAAGGAAACTCATCTAAACTAAGCTCTAACCAAGCACAGTGAGTCACAGCAGGATAGAAGATGAATGATCAGAATCGGGGTTATGCATGGTGCAGGGATACCTTTTGCAAAGAAGCAGAGAGAGTTCAACAAGATGGGGGATTAGTGAGACCAAAGTGGCTCATAATGGCCAGTATCTGCCCTTACTAAGTTGCATGCACTTTGGAGCTCAAGTTGGTAAAGAAAACTGGGTGGACCGAAAATGCTCTAAGACAGCAGGGACCAATGGAACCATTGGAAGGTATTTGTGGGTGAGAGTGTTGAGGCCCCTGGCTGAAAATTTTACTTGTGAGTGAGTAGAAACTCCTGCTGATTCAGGTAAGGTGAAACTGGCCTGGGAAATTGATGAGGTGGTTGTTTCTTCTTTGTGTGGTATAGAGTATAATTACTATTTTGCATATATTTATTGTAACACGATTAACTCCACTGTTTTACAGCTATTTATCAATGTCAAAAATGATACAAAGAAATAGCTATCATTTTAAGTCATTCTAAAGATGATCAGCCTGCGTTTTATTATGGTCCTGCAATCTAATGGATGGTCCGAGAGCATACACATTTAGCTGAAACCCGTACTCTGAATTTTCCTCAAACAAGCGATACGCAGTACAATTTTTCTAACTCACAACCATGTGATTCAGGGCTTGAGTACTGGTGATGCCTTCCAATTAGGCTGGGCTTCACACAGTAATGCTTGGCCATGTCTGAGGGAGGGGAGGCCAGACAAGGGGGCTCATTTGCGACACTTACAAAGATGATGGACGGATTGGAGTACATGCTCAGTTGCACCCTGTCAATTCCAGGGTAGGCTCAGAGCCCTGCTGTGACTTTGACCTGGAAAAGTAAAGGTTACTAGATAAGATTACTGGATAAGTAAAGGCTGCACTAGATTAAAATATGATATAAACATGTACAGCATTTGGCAAAATATGCTTGAAAGTCCAAAACACCACTAACTAATACTGAATCCTTGCTAACTTGTTAAAGTTGTTGAATCACAGTTACGTACAGTATGTATTCCATTATTTACCTTTTTGTCCTTACCTTTTGTCCCATAATTATCCATAGCAAACTCCTATGTAAAAAGGATGGTACACCGAAGGATGAATGGTGACTTGAGTATGTGTAGTATAATTACTTAAATGATAGCCAACTGTGACTACTACTCTACATGCTGTTTTCATCACACAAGCGAAGTGAGAATACTTGGCCCCTTTGCTCTGAGCCATGTAGTGTGAAGGAATGTGGGCATGTGACAAACTCCGGACCTTTCAGTCCTTTTTTAAGGCTGAACTTTCCTCCTATGCACATTTAGAATACTGTTGTGTAGGTCCTTTAATCTTGCAGCTTGTTAATCATTCAAAAGAGCGGTCAGTGTCACACTGCTGTGCTCTGTTGGGGAGCAGGCATTGCAAGACTGCCCTGAGATGGTCCTGCCATAAACTGGCACTTTGTGACACTGATCACAATGAAAAGAAAGTGCAAAAAGTGAAAGCTTTTAGCCCTTCTGAATTGAGAAGTTATTTAAAAAAATATTTATAATACTTTATATTATATATCGATATAATATTCTTAGATAAAGCTAAAGGACACAAATAACTTTCCTTAAGGCATAGACAATAACAATTTGCTATCAGCATCAAAAACACAGCACAGTCCTTGTGATGCAATTTAATTACCATAAGAATGCAAATATATGCTGCCATCTACAGTTGCCCTGGGCAAAATTACCACGGCACACACAAAATAATGATAACTGATTAGGATAGGGTTTCCAGGTACAAATTATATACTTTCGCAGTGTAATAGAATCACAATTGGCTGTGTATGGCAACAACTAGAAGATAAGTTTAAAGAAATATGAGGACTGTGGATCTCCAACATGCACATGGCTCTCCTGCTTGAAATAAGATGCTTCAATTCAATTTCTGTTTTGACCATATTTTAAATTGTAGGCAGCCCCTGTGACTTGTAGGTATAAGACCCCTTTAAACAACTGTTCCTGAAGACCTGGGTTTGAGCCCTGAACTGAGTCTGCAACAAGGTCAATTGATGCAATTACAAAACCCTGTGAAATACAAGTTGTGGAATGGTCTGCCGCTTGAGTTGCGTGCTTGTCCATCCATCACTTTATTTAAGTCTCATCCAAAACTCATTTATTCCAGGTGGCCTAGGGATGAGCCTAAATTTTGTTTTCATCTGTATTTTTATTTTATTGTTGCTGTTAATGTTGTATTTTAATTTAATTTAATTTGAACTATTTTTTTCCTATGTTTTTATTGCTGCTCTTGTTGTACATTGTCCTTGAGTGTCTTGAAAGGCGTTTATTAAATAAAATGTTATTATTATTGTTATTGTTATTATTATTATACTGATGCCCTTCCCTGGGTGTAATTCGCTTGCGCCCAGTAAATCGGGGATTGGCTCCAGACGCCCAGTTGACGGTTACAAGGATAAGCACGGGTAAAACAGAACACTTTGTATTTATGGTATTGGTACAGGTGTATTCCTGTTTTAATTAACAATTAAGAGTTTAGTGGTGCCTTCTAGAAAAGTTGGAAAAGTAACACAGTTACAACCTGGCTGTGTCTGAGAAAGAGGAGAAGCTAAATATTTATTCAAACAGGTTGACAGTGGTGCTTGAAAGGTTATGTATGAACCCTTTAAAATGTCCAATAATTCTTGATTAATATGACTTAAAATATAATCTGATCTATCTGATCTACCCCTGTGACTGGTAAGCACTAAAAACCTGATGTTAAGGTCATCCATGACCTGTGAGAGCAGCTTATGGAAGGGGTCCTGAACTCAAGGCCACGTCAGGCATGAAAAAAGTACACTTAACTTATTCAAAGGGAAACCTGTCAGAGACTCAGAATAACCTCCAAACAGAAAAAGGCAAAATAGCAAATCCAATGAAGGACAGGGTGTTTAGCACAATACAGCTGTAGCATGTCTAACTTAACAATATGCTCTGTCAACACAACCAAATGAAGCGATCTCACACGAGTAATAAGGGAAATCATAGACAAGCAGACAAATCTTGATTCATGCCAGTTTAAAGTTGAGAGGTAAGAATAAAAAGGGGGACAAAACAATATCTTCTTGTGTACAGACAACGCTATATAACATATTAAAACCTTTTACAGCCAGCATCCCAAATCCATTCAAATCCATAGGGCAAAAGTGATAATCAGGGTCAGAATAGATGTAGCAGTCGATAACGAGAATCACAAATAACAACCACAAAAATACACAAGTGAAGGTAAGCCCAAGCAAAGCGAGAGAGGGTCCAACGTCCGGCTTAATATGAGCATCAAAGCAAGTCAGGGCACAAAGCAAGTATAAAAACATGTATAAGCATGAAGCGAAGCATTAAACCAACCTCCTCTCTACCATGCAAGTTTCAATAAATGTTGTCACAGGAAAACTGATGATAGGACATGGTGACCAAGGAAAAATGTCATTAGGACAACTGGAATCTATTAGCGTTCTCACTTTAAAGAAATGAAGAAGGTAGATCGCGTTAAGAGACTGCACATTTCCATTTTCTGGTTTGCTTTGTGACCTTGTGACTGATATTGGTGACTTTATCCTGATGTCTAGCCAGGTGCAACATGATAAAGTCACCAGCTACAATTTTTAAAAAAGCTCCATGGTTCAAGCCCTAGCACTGCTAAGTTTAACAAGGCCCTTAACTCACAGCTTGAATCGTACCTTGCAAGACTGTAATCAGTTGTAAGCTGCTTTGGAAGAAATCATAAAATTATAAAATGTAAACCTTATAAAACTCTGTGGGAGGCAAATCCTGCCAAAAATAAGAATAATTTAAACTATAAAATTAAAATGCAAATTCTCTTTTGCCTTTTCATTCCCAAGTCACAGTGTTAACATCTGGCCAAAATGAAAATAAATTCAAATGAAATCATATCTTTTATTTGCAAACGCTGATTAATCACAGATGGCTTGTTACTAAGATTAAGTGTGATATATGTTAAATACAATTTTTTTTAAATATAAATTTAATAAACACTAGGAACTTAATGATACAAGAAATGAATACCCAAACTTAGCACATGTACTTGTTCAGGGTTGAATTATCTCCCCCATAACACAGACTTATTACTTTAACCAAAATGGAAAAAATATACTGTACATGTTCAGTCCAAAACACAGACCACATAACAGAAAAGGTACAGGGGTTGGACAATGAAACTGAAACACCTGTCTATTTAGTGACGGAGGTTTCATGGATAAATTGGACCAGCCTGGTGGCCAATCTTCATTAATTGCACATTGCACCAGTAAGAGCAGAGT
>JAUZSU010170364.1:0-13211 GCA_034780255.1 Parotocinclus maculicauda | reverse complement strand
ACGTGAACTGTTCACTTTGAGCATGTATGAACTGAACTTGAACTAGTTCAGAAAAGCTGTGAACTGGCACAACACTGTCTGTTAGCATGTTTGACTGTGTTTGGCAAGTCTCAGCGTTCCTCAGGAAGGTGGCTGGGTCTGTGTGTCATATGATTTGGACCAGGTGAGATCCATAAATCTAAACACAAATCTTAACTTAATGTTACAATGTAAATAAATAAAGATATTACTATTTTTTGGACTCAAATAATAAAACCAAATTGCATTTAACTTTATTCAATGTCCTTTATTTTATGACTGAACTAGCATTCTCATGAAGTCCATGTTATTGTTTTATTATTAATGTCATTAAGAGCTACTGTCACACTATACTTGCTTAACGTGGTTGTAAGCCTGAATTTCTTTAGACCTATTGTTATTGTAAGAATACTGTTGCTAGATTTTGCCTCTCACAAGTCTGTTAGCTTTTTAATTGAATGACTGTAATACAACTGCTAAGTTAAACATCGCCTGGAATTCCTTTAATATTTAAACATGTTCAATGATAAATGTGATGGTAAATATGAAAGCATGTGTGTTATGCCTTACATGTTTAATGTGGAAATACTGTTTCCCGTCTCAGGCCTTAGGAGTATAGGCCTCACTGGGTTTTTAAAATGTAAAATCAGGCTCGAGGAAAATTATCTGTGATATTATCAGGACCAGCTGAAATAGCTAACATCTGTATGTTTTACTTTATGGTACACTTAGAAGTATAACCACTGGGAAACAAAAGGTGTATTATTACAGTGCATTATTATGTTTTACTTTATGGTACACTTAGACGCATAACCACTGGGAAACAAAAGGTGTATTATTACAGTGCATGATTTACAATAAAAAAAAAGAAATGACCACACCGGGCAGGGTCTCTTTGATCTTCAGAGGGAAGTGAGGGAGGAGTGGATCTGACCAAATTTTGTCTTGAGTTTCATTAATAACTCTCCTGCAATATCTCTCTATCTCTTGCCTGCTTACACAAAACAATACAATTGTTTACTGTAAAAAAGAAGATTTTGATAGATTAGGTCAAGCTAAACATACAGGTAGCTTTGATTTTGCTCTCTCACTTAGGAATTTTGGTAAAACATTAACATTAATTTAATGTAATAGCATTAAAAAAGATTATGTTTAATTATATAATGATGCTGACCCATTGTTACTTTTACCGATCTAAAAATATTTTACTGACTAATATTTTCAGATTTTTATTTGTACTCAGCATCTGGTGTCTCTTGTGTCACTGTACAACAATAGTCAGTTAGCACTAATTAATTCCAATTGGTCTGATACAGTTTTTCCATGACTTTTGTAACAAGTTTGTCCATTTCATCATGTTTGTCACTTACCACAAGATTTGCTGAAAATAAGTCCAGGTGTGAATACAGAAACGTTTTGGACTTTTGGACTGTAGTTGCCAAGTAAATTCTTGACAACATTATTTAATGCCTTTAATGCTATTTTAACGCTCTGCCTGGTTTGTGGACCAACAAAATGCCTCCCTTAATCTTGGCATCGGTTATCGGACACATCTGTCTCAAATAGCAGCATCCATTATCTCCTTTGTTCACTGCTTTCACAAAATGTTTAATCAATCCAAGTTTTGAATAGAGAAGGCAGAACTGTCTTTTCAGGGTCAACAAGTGATTTATGCGCAACACAGTTCTGCCTTGGAACAAAATGCTTATGGAGTGGCCAGTTCTTTGTAAAGTAATGTGACTGTTAAGCATGATTTTCCCATTCACAAAGGAAACAACAGTACTTTGTATATCTGAGCTGCATTCCTAGCAGCAGTGCCAATACTTTTACCTCACCTCAGATGTTCCAGTCATAATTGTTGTACTGTCTGGGTTTTAACAACAGTTCCATGTTAAATGTGTACTGCAGTGCTAGTGAGTACAGAAGGGTGGACATTGCTGCTGTGTTACTATATTACTACCAGACTTAAACTTAAATTATCTATAAAAAGGTGCCATCATTCTGAGGGTTTATTTTGTGTGTGAAGGGGAATTTTAGGGGTCATTTACATTACCAATAGCCATGAGCAATTCATCAATGTCTGTGCAGAAGTAGAAATAGTCAACCTCAAAAAGAATGTAGTTGACAGTTCTGAAATATTTTTATACCAAATTATAATAATTAACCATACTCTGATCTAGAAATAAGGTAAGCAGAGCTGGATTTTACTTCGGTAACCTAATTTCTCAGACACGTATATCCATATCGGCGATTACCTTTGAGATTACTTTCCATAGACCTAGTTGATTTCTAAGTTGACTTTTAAAATCTGGCAACCATGGAATTAAACCTGCTAAATAACTATTGAATACTTTGTGGAGATTTAAATTCAGCACTGTATATGCTTGAGAAAATGAAAAATTGGATTATTTAAAATTAAAGTTTGTAGTTTGTCACATCTTTTTGTGTGTTTATTGGCGATTTTCTGTAGCTCTTCTTTAGATTATTAAGCACATGTAAACACACTCAATAATAACCAGGCATAAAGCATTCAACTTCTGGATCAGTGTCTTTTTTTTACATAAAACTGATGTGTTGTGACACATCAGACACATGACTCTAGAGCATTTACATGCAATTAATAAGCCGGTCATAGTGGAATTTCTGCATACTCAAATCTAGAGATCACCCCAGTACATACAAATTACTGACAAAATCTGATTTTCTGCAGTTTTCGGATTATTACGAGTATGTAAACATGCTCATGGTGGCTTCATTACTGGGATACAAGGATGCAGAGGTTCACAAAAATTGCTGACATGGACTAAACCATGATCTCTTGTCAAACTAATCCCATTGAAAACTGCTGCATCACATCCAGTCCATCACAATGCTTTTATGAAATGCTAATTGATCCGGAGCAGGTCAGTGTAATTGACTACCAGCCAATTAAAATCACCCTGTTTAATAGATAGATCATAAGACATGGCACCTTTACAACTTTTTAGAGCGCTGGCAAACCATACAGTGCATCCGAAAAGTATTCACAGCGCTTCATTTTTTCCACATTTAGTTACGTTACAGCCTTATTCCAAATTGTGAGCTACTATGTGCCGCATGTCTCAAGTCCCCATAAGTGCACCAAAACATGATGAGGCAAGTCTGATCAAAATGCATCGAGAACCAAATTGAATGAGTTATGAAGTAGTATGACTGCATTTATCCTCAATTTGATTTCGAAAAATGGATGCCATTTTCATTGGAATGCAAGAGCGCTCAATTTTGAGCTTCATGGCGAAGGCTGTGAATACTTACGTAAATGTGATTTCTTAGTTTTTTTATTTTTAATAAATTTATATTTAATAAAAACTCTCAAGAAAACTTTTTTCACATGGTCGTAATGGGGTATTTTGTGTAGAATTTTGAGGAAACAGATTAATTTAATACAATTTTGAATAAGGCTGTAACGTAACTAAATGTGGAAAAAGTGAAGCGCTGTGAATACTTTCCGGATGCACTGTATATACAGGTTGAAAATAAGGGCAGCATCAACAATACTTTTAATGGTGTGATATTTTAAAAATGACAGCTCACGTATATACTTACTCTCACATGCACACTGCTTTCCTCTTTTTTAACCTACGACTGGACAAAAGCACATCCCTGAATTGAGAATTTTAGACATAAGGTCTAAACACTGTGCCTGTCTTCCACAGTACAAACGTACATACTACACCTCCCAGGCTACAGTCATTTAGCAAAGATTGATCATCCAATTAGCATTTGGCCAGAAGCTACAGAAAGCTCATGATCCTTATACTGTACTTAAAGACTGTGAATGTTTCCATCTGACCAGTCATCAGTTCTTAATTATCTTTTACTCCATCTGTGGCTTGGCACAGAGTAGAGGATCCAGTCGCAAAACAAGCTATCATCACAACCAAGGAAGAAACAAAAAAAATGCAAAATCAGTGATAAACTTAATTAGAACTTACAGACAGTCTCACTGATGATGGCAGATAAGATGAGAGATCTAAATCTACTCATAATTTTCCAATTTAGAAGCCATACTCCAGCACAGTGTGACTGTGTTTACATGTCATTAGAAACCAAGAACTGGATAGTGATTTAAAGAATTTATCTTTTTTTAATGACAAAAAATCATTTAACCAACTAAAACAACCACAACCTATTGTAAACCAGCCTTTACATATTGGTAATGTGTTTCAGCTACATTATTTACGTTTATCAGATACTAAAGAAGCATTCTAAATCTTTAAACTGTACTGCTCGCAAACATGAGGGGACATTTTAAAACGAAAAATCCCCTAAAATATTTCCCCTAATTTTTGTGAGCAGTGTCTATTTATGCTAGTATTAAAAAATGTTTACTAAGGTGAATACAAGTCACTTTTGTAAGCTGCCATGGATAAGAACACCTGCTAATTGGGGTAAATATTTAGGTTAATTAGGCACCTTATTGTTTTAATAAATAATGTGATAATTTGTATATTGTTTCTTTAACATTACATCAGCTTCAATGGTTATTCATAACAGGAGTAAAGTTACTCCGTTATAGGTCAGACACATTCATACTGGATTAACTTAGAGAATTAAACTAACCTAATGCGTGTCTTTGGAATGAGGCAGAAAGTCCAAGGTTGGGATTGAATCAGAGATCTCTGCATCGCACTAACCATTTGTGCCACTATTCCACCCATTGTGGCCTGAATGTGTATTAAATGGCTACAACAAAACACCACTGTTATTAATAAGTGGCATTGGATAGTTTAACCACATCTATAATCATTTTTTACTGATAAAAGCAGTTAATAAAATTATCCTTGAATCTGAGTGAGTTGTACTGGAAAGGCCAGTAACTTTTAGTCTGATATAATAAGTTACATATTTTACTTGTGAGTTTAAAACTACATCTGAAAGCAACCAAAGTGCAAGTACAATTCTTACATAAAATAATAAATTGTGTAGGCAAACAAGCCTCTAATCATAATTTACATTCCTAAGCATTTTCTAAAGTAAGGTAAAGCACACTACAACTAAAACTGGCTTTACGAAGTGAACTGGCAGTTTGGCCGACAGATGTGATGGAAAGCCAACTGCATGAAAAGCATTATTGTTTAACATTAAAGCCAAACCTCAGTAATGTTCTATACTCTGTGGTAGTGAATGCCCACAGTTTACCTACCAAATGCTAAGTAAAACCCTGGCTGAATAATTGGGTATGTTATGGATAACAAACTAGATATTATATTTTTGGGTGTCATAGTCTATTTAGTGGTAAAATAAAGACTATTACAACATGACAGTAGTTGACTTGTGGTTAAGATACTGAATTATGGATCAGAAGGCCCAGGGTTCAAATTTCACCTTTACCAAGCTACCACTGTTGGGCCTCTTAATTCACAATTTCTTGAATTATAAAACTGTATCAATTGTCAGTCTGGAGCAAGAACATCTAGGTCACCTACATGTCCAGCTAAAAACTGTTTATTTTTCAAATGTATAGCTGTTACTACAATATTCTACACATTTAGTCACATACATATGACATTTGTGGACAAAATCCCCGGTAAACTGTTAACTTAGCAGATTCAGCCTATTAGTCCACTGTGAGCTAAGGGCAATGTTTGCCATTCAATTCTATATTTCTTTGGAAGCAATTAAAAATAACCACTGAAAGAGCAGCCCCTACTGGAGCCAGTGACTTCAAAGACTGACCTCCTGAAAGACCGGAAAAGATTAAAGAACAAAGCCAGGGGAGGAGTAACTCTTTATAAAAGAACATACCAGAATTCAGGAAAAAAAGGGGGAAGAAAATACTTCCATTCACAAATTTTGAAGTTCAACATAAAGAGTTAAAACACAATCCTATGAGGGCTCTCAGAACATAAAACTTTGTTTTTTTGTTTTTTTCTTATCTCTTATCTGCACTTGGCTGCATTTAGTTTCCCTTGGTCTCAACTGTGGTCTTGGCTAGCTGCCATAAATTTTAACCTTTGTGTGGGACCAGCCTGTGTTCATTGGTCTGGAACATTAAATCCTATCCAATCTTTCACTTTTATGAGGCCAAGAAAGAGTGAACACACCTGTTTAACTAAGCACGATAGGAGTTCATCTGATGTATTTAGACCAGAGATTAGAGGACTGGGCCCCAGAGTAAAGAACTATTAGCTGTTTTATTATCAGACCTACATGGTACCATTTGGTTTTTAACAAAGAGAAATCAGGGAAGAAAAGGGTGTAAGGTTCAACCATTAGAGAGAGGCAGCAAGGCATGCAGACTCAATAAATCTTTTTATGGCCCTGTGGGCAACCTTAATTTAAACCGTGCATGATCAAAAGATTCCGATATATTTGTTTTGTTTGCTTTGCATAACAAATTTAAAGGATTTGTATTTATTATTTTGTATTAGTTTTATTATTCATTATTTTATTTATTTATTTTTTTATTTACATTCTAGTTTAACTATAAAGCTAGAAAAGTTTGAGGCAGTTCAGATATTGATAAACTGTTCCATAGTGCCTCAGTTGCATCATCTATCATTAATGTCAGCCAGGTGCATCACTACAAGTAGCAAATCTATTTATAGATTAATATAAAAAGATAAAAATGTATTAATTAAATGTATGTATGTCATTCTATTCTGATAGCTTATAATGTTTTAAAGAAATAAACAGTTCAGAAAAACCAATGACCATTGAAGCAAGCCTTTGAATAACATTCATTATAAATATTATACATTTGATGTTTTCTTCAAGAGCTCAATCCAGAGTAACTACAGTTCCCAGCAGTGATGCTATATTCATACTATGTGTTTTTAATTATTTTTTGTTGATATACTTTATGTAAGCCGGATAACAACAACACTACAAATAAATTTCATCACACTAAAACATGTTGTGGATTAAATAAAATAAAGACAAATTAAGGTTTTACTGCTGTGCACAGTAACACAACAATTACTTTGGTGCAGCACAGATTCTGAAACTGTCTGGGATTTGATCCCCACAACCAGTGTGGCATTATTAACATGTGTGGCTTCATTCCCACAACCAGAGTATATATCTGTTGATGAATTGGCTGCTTAAAATTGTCACTAGGTTTGAGTGCAGTGAATATTCTAGACCATTTGAAGGGGGGCTGGGACCAATGTCTATGGTAAAGAGGACAATTATTAGGGTACTTTCTGCCTAAACGTGCATTGCCACATTATGTGTCAAGTAACTTACTTTTTATTCTGGGAGGCTGTGGCTACCCCAGAACCACCACTTTCATCCTGTCCAGAATGTATTTCCACCTTAAGCACAGTGTCTTGGTATAGAACTACTTACCAGGGTAAGATGTTAATGGAGAGTAATGCTTATGCAATGCTGAAAATATAATGTTTTTCCCTAGTGGGAACCTATACAGCTACATTAAATAATGTCAAAATAATATAGTGCTACACCTTTAATATGTGTTAGATCATCAAATATGAGCAGTATTGGATTTTTATCCATTGTTTGTATTCTGGCTTGAAACAAAATAAACTAAAATAAACCGACATTACTTTATACTTAACCAGTTATTGAAATGACTTAGAATTTAGAATTAGGGGGGATCCAGAATGTAATGGGGATATTGTTCGGCCCAAAGGTTATATAAAAAATTTGGATAGCAGAGATTGGCAGGAGAGTTCCACTGTATTGTTGCTAAACTTCCTTGAAAGAGAGACTGCAACATTCTAAGCCCGCCCAGCACTGGTGATAGTGTACAGCTATAAATGCTTCGCTTTTGATTATGATTATCTTTACTTTTCTGCATTCTCATTGTCCCAGAAACACTGGCATCTCTGCAAACTCATCCATTTGTCTAAAAGTAATAAAATAGCTCAGGGATGAAGGTGGGGGGCAAGCACAGCATAGCAGGATGTCTAATTTCAGGAGCTATTAAGTAGGAGCCACCCTTCTCACTACTACTTTTATCATCATGCCCATTAATCTCAAAGCCCCTCTGCTCTGTAACACATCTGCGACCATGGTAATCACTATAAATCACCTGGACATCTGGCATGGCCCATCGGCAGAACCCAGGAAGAGATACAAGATGATGAACACAATAAAGAGAATAAAGGATGATGATGTGTGTCATTTTTGCCTGTAGCTTTGTTAGTCTATTATTCATTTACCATGTGAATATTTTCCAAAGGAAATTTGAATTACCTTTCTAAGAAAATCTGTTTTTTTCTCGAGATATTATATTTATGAATCACCCAAAGCACACAGCCAGGGCATTGAAGGAATAGCTCTTTAAGAAGCATTTCAAGGCCCTGGAGTGGCCTAGCCAGTCTTCAGACCTGAACCCAATCCAAAATGTTTGGAGGGAGCTGAAACTCAATGTTGCCCAGTGACAGCCCTGAAACCTGAAAGTTATGAAGAAGATCTGTGTGAAGGAGTGGGACATACAACAATCATAGTCAAGAACTACAGGAATTGTCTGAACTTTTGTTCATGAAGTCTTCTGTAAACAATAGATTGTGATACTCTGAAGGTTGTTGCTGATGTCACTAACATTTGTTTTAGGGTATTTCTTTATAGCATGCACAATGTCTCTGTCATCAACTGCTTTCCTTGGTCTACATTTTTAAAACCTGTTACTTATTACACAAATGGGGACTTCTTTCAGCTCCACAATGGCTTGTTTTTCACCCATAGACAGCTCTCAGGTTTTCATGTTGGTTATTCCTCTAACTACTATATAAATGCACAGTCTGCACATCAGATCAGATCCAAATGTAAATACCTGGAAATAAAAGCTAAAATGTTGGTCTTTTGTCAAATAATTCATCTTTTAATGTTAAACCCAAATGTTTTCAGTGTACAGCAAAAATAGAAGGATTGGCCTCACTCTTCCAATACTTTTTTAGGGGTATATATGTAGTGAGGTAAATAAGTATTTGATATCATGACAATTTTAAAAGTTTTCACACTTACAAAAAATGAAGAGGTCTTTAGTTTTATCATAGATAAGAACTTAAGAATTTACTGAATCTAAAAAAAAAACATCCAGAAAATCACATTGTATAATTTGTAATGAATTTGCATTTTATTACATAAAAAGGTATTTAATCACATACCAAACAGCAACAATTCTGGCTTTCACAAACCTGTTTTAAAAAGCCCTCCTATTCTGCCCTCATGATCTGTTTAAAACTCACAGTTCCACAGTTCACGCAAGGTCCCCTTGTTCACGCCAGCAAACGTTCAGGCCCATTTGAAGTTTGCCAATGACCATCTGTATGATCCAGAGGATTCACAGGAGAAGGTCATGTGATCAGACGAGACCAAAATAGAGCCTTTTGTGTTTGGAGGAAGAAGAAGGATGATTACACCATCCCAACTGCGAAGCATGGGGGTGGAAACATCATACTTTTTGGCTGTGGTCATATAGCACGGTATTTTGGCCAACAACCTCCTTTATTCAGTAAGAGCATTTGAAGATGGGTCATGGCAACATGACAATGACCCAAAACACACAGCCTGGGCAACTAAGGAATGGCGCTGTAGGAAGCATTTTAAGGTCCTGGGGTGGCCTAGCCAGTCTCCAGATCTAAATATATTAAAAAGTCTTTGGAGCAAGCTGAATCTCAGTGTTGCCAAGTGACATCCCCGAACCTGACTGATCTGGAGAAGATTTGTAGATCTGCAGTGTGTGCTGACTTGGTCAAGAACATAGAACTATATTCTCACCAAAAAAGGTTTCTGTACCAATTATTACGTTCTTTCTTTTCATTCTATAAAATTTTTCTATAGTATCAAATTCTTATTTCATGTATTACAATGGAAATTCATTATTTAAAAATCACAATTTTTTTAGATTCCATATACATGTGTATACACTGCGCATGATATATTTCATATTGAAATAATATACATTTATAAATGTATATATGACTGTCATCTAGAAGGATCGTCTATTTTTCCATAAATTGCTAAATGTTGCAAAATTCCATAATGAAAAAGCAAGTGAATGATTAATGTATGGGGTGCCATTGGTCAGGAGCCATTTAGTTCACAATCACAAAGTCTTTTGACAGTCTATTCATACATATATGAGAGACTGTGTGTGTGAGATTAAGGATTGACCTCACAATAGCAGGCAAGTGTAGTTCTTCACAGTACACTGCACCCATTACAAATGCAGCAGCCCAGGAAGTTTGACCGCCATAAGCTGAAATGGTCCCCTTTTTTCATGGTTGCAAGAGATATGACGTCTCATCTTTCAAGAGGAGGTCATTGGAGAAGCAGGTCAGAGAGGTCACAGTTTTCCAGTATTCCTAGTTTTTTTTTTCTTTTTTGGATGGTGGAAGAATGGCCAATATATATTTTTAAATATATTTTTACAAGCAGTCTTTTGAGCAATGTGAATGACTTTTTGTATCAGGGTACTAAAGGCAGACCCAATCACAGAACCTGGGAAAGTTTCAGCGATTTCAAACCTATATAATATAAATATGAATATTTATAAATAAATATGAATAAATAATGTGGACAATATGGACAATGTAACAAAATCACAAAATAATTCAATAAACAACAAATAATGAAAACACCAATAGCAAAACAAATAACAATAAATAACTTTACATAGTGGATAATATGCAGGAGTATAGGAGAAAATGTTGAACACAACAACAGTAGTTTGATGCCAAAATGGCATCTGTGAACAATCAACTGGCTCTTAAAGCCTTCTATTCCAGAAACGAGTAAAGTAGAAAATAGACCAACAAACTGAAGCTGAAAGCAATCAAGCTCTCCATAACTCAAATCAAATCAGCATTTACAATGTGTTCAGAGTTTTACAATTATTAGCTAAATCTGCATTGGTTTAAATGCACAAGTTGCTGGCTTGTATAAGCACCGTTTTAAATAAGAACTTAAGTATTCATTTATTTAAATATGGGAGTACTGGCTGTCATCATCACAGCTTTAATTACAACTTTAATTACATCAGTTTAAATGCACAATCCACTGGCTAATATCTCTGCTGCTTTTAATAAGAAATATCTGTGTTGGTTTAAATGCGCAAGACCCTGACTTATAAAAGGCTTGAATGGATTTTTTGTTCTTTTACACCTTCCAGCACTCAATATACTATGCTCATGACTTAAATCAATCTTTGTCTCTGCTTGTTTGGTTTAACAAGTAGCTTTTTTGGTTGCTATATGTAACTATATTTTACTACTTGTAAGCTTACTACAAAAGCCACCAAGTAAAACATTTTTCATGTCAGCCTCATACTTTCTAAAAATGAAATGTTTATCTTGTTCCTCCTTCTCACGGTTATCTGATTTAGTCATAAAAGTGACACAGTGTGCTCATGTATTCATGAAGTAATTTGTATTCACCATTTACAGTTATAGGAGGTAGTATATGGCTGGCAGTGAAGCTTCTTAATTGCACACATTTTCAGAACAGTTGTAATTCATAAATAATTAACTGCATTGCTGTGCTAAATCAAATCTATTATTTTTATTCTATAAAATATGTTTGTGTATGGTGTGACATTTTTTCAGGGTCTTTTGGCATCTGTTTCTTGGCTCTTGGTATGTCAGAAAGAACAACAGTGACAGACTGTGTGGTCCAGAGCAGATTTTCCTGACTGCAACACTAGATACTCCCACGGGTCTGCACACTACAGAAGGACTGCCAGCACAATAGTAATGGCATTTGTAATATTAAACAGGCAACAGGCATTAACATTTTAAAACCATTTTTTAACATTTTCATCAGCTTAAGTTAGGAGATTCTCAATTCTGTTTTACAATACATTCCATGTGAGTAATTGAACAGATTGAATGCAGGTTTTAATAGCACAAAGTCACATATTTCTGACACTCACCAAACACACAATGTGACACTTGATATTCCTTCGGGTGTAGCAATCTTGCCTCAGTCTTTTCCATTTCAGAACTTTGCAAAAGTCTGCCATTTATCTGCAATAACTTGATGCGAGCTATTTCAGAAAGTGCTGCAGTTACAGCACTCTTTTCTGTCTGCTGCCTGGTGTGGTAGTTTGTCCAAAAATAATGGGCAATCTAGCAGAGATCCACATACCCACACTATAAGAGCAAAGACAACATATATGATTATACACATACATTTATATTAGCACACGTTTTTTTTTTTTTTTAATGGAACAGTTCTTCAGAGTCATGAAGTAAACAATCCAAAATATATATATATATATAAATATATATATATATAATTGATAACATTTTATAATAGATTATATTGTTGTTGCTCCATATTTGTCTTTTACTTATTACTGGCATTTGAAATGTGGTTGAAAATAGCTGGTGTTGGGAGAGGCTATTAGCAATCATATAATAAGGAACGACAGAACATCAGCGTGTGTGGAAGGCATCCCATGATGATGAGCCAAGATGAAGTGTGTGAATTTGTTAATCAAATATGTGTTTGTTACTTACTACTAAAGAACTGGTATTTCACAGTCTGTCAATGTATATTATTATTAATTATGATGAATGAAATCACAAAACTGTTTTTATCTACAATATATTGTTTGGTGTTATGGTACACAATGGTTAGGTTCAGTCCTTTTCATGGCTAAAAACCAAAGATGCTTAGAAGTATTTTTACTTTTTGAGTCCAAACCTCAAGTGTTTGAGGGGAAATTAACTCCAAGACAAGCATTAATCTTTCATTTCAAGTCTAAGTAAGTATCAAGTCTCTAATGACTGAAATGCATGAATGTCATCTGGTCTGCCCAAAACACTGCATTGCTATGTCTTATTAATTTTAAGCATGTACTATTCTGTAATTTATTAGCATAAATTAAAGAGTTAGAACTGAGCAGTTTTATGATAAATAAAAAAAAAATTGTAATGCAGAAAACACATTGAAAGCTTTGTTTTAACTTGATAACTGCATTTTGCAAAAAATCTTGACTTTCATTATCAGTACAACAGTTTGCTAAGATTAGTAAGCTAATGTTACCCATCCATATGCTCTGAATTGACCTTTTCTTTCACATTACAAAGTGATTTGACCTATCTGAATGCGAATCTATCTGAATGCTATCTGAATTGATGGACTGCACTTGAATAACATCATGAAAGTGGTGGGCGTGTTCACCTCCCGCTGGTTTTGCTCTTGTCAACACAACTTTTCGGATTTCCTGACCTTTGATA
>JAUZSU010170353.1:0-13211 GCA_034780255.1 Parotocinclus maculicauda | reverse complement strand
AATTTGGAATAAGGCTGTAACGTAACAAAATGTGGAAAAAGTGAAGCGCTGTGAATACTTTCTGGATGCACTGTAAACTGAAAATATAGATTGCCTAAGACTTTTGCATAGTACTGTATAACATGCGTGCTTGGGTAGCCCAGTTAAAGGCGGTTTTCAAGCAGTTTTTATTTGGGATCCTATTTCAGTACGATTGCCAAAAGGTTGAGCAGAGCAGTTTTTGTAATTGCATGTACTGAACAGCAGGATGACTGACAGAAAGCAAAATTTTACGCTAAATCAGAAAAAATTTGGGCAGTAATGAAATTGCGTATAAAAATCTGTTTCATAATTTTTTTTTAGTTTAATTTAATTGCAGACAGTAGGTTATATCGTCAACATAATTTCATTTATTAGTAAGCATTCATTCTTGTATTTAAGGCCTGCAGCACATTCCTATTTCGAGCTAGCAATAAATAAAAATAACTACATAATGATGTGACTTCAAACATGTAACCAACAATTTGATAGAATTTTGAAACAAAAAATGTGACAATGATGACCCTGTACTGTTGCGCATTTTAAGACCTGTTTGCAGAAAGAATAGGAAAACAAACACCTAAAAACAAGGGCTTGGTATTTTTTGTGCCAAAATGCATTTTAAATGTGGTGAATAGTAACATTACAAAATGTAAATGCCTCAATTTTTTTAATGTGTTACAGAATTGAAATGCAGGAATGGATATTTATTAACAAATGAAATGCACTTAACCAGACAAAACCTGAAATATCTCAGGATCATACTGTCTGCAATGAAATAACTGTCAAAGTACATGTGAGGAAGACTGGTTTTTTTTCATACCATCCCTTTTTCTGATCTGGGGTTCTAACATCATAACATCTGTATTACAATCTCTTATTCCTTAGGTGGGTTAGACTTTTAACAATTTGAATATAAGGGTTTTTGTGTGTGTTTGCAGATTGTGCCTCAGGAGATGGCAGAGAACTGCTTTTGGATCAAAGTGAAAGAGGAAAAGTTTGAGAACCCAAATCTACTTGCCCAACTCTCACTCACATTCTCGTCCAAGTCCAGAGGTAAGTTTCTCTTTCTCCAACCCTGTAATTACAAATACAAATCTTATTTATGCCACCAACTGAAGGGTTTTTTTATTTTTACCAAACAGTAGGAACCTAGCAGGGATAACTAGCCAATCAAGAGCTCTAGGACAAAAGTATTTTCATGTCAGTGTGCAGATATTTTTACAGTTTGACACTGTCTGACATGATCAAATATGTTATTCACTGCACACACACACAAACAAACAAACAGAAAAAAACACAGAAGAGTACATTTAAATTGGACTGGAATCATGTTTCAGTAAAGTGAATTAATGAATTAATAATGTAATTCCATCTGTTAAATTCATAATGCAGTTTAACATACTACTGTGTAGCGTGGAATATTCACTCATTTGTGATTTGGGTCAGTTTGCTTGACCGTAGTCTTTTACATCCTGGACTCTTTTACAGCTTTTCCCAAAACACGGGAAACAAACAAGTAAACACAAGTTATGACATTAACTAGCTCAAAACTTTGTCACAGTTGAAAGGGGAAAAATAACAATACATCCAACAACTGTGTTTTTAAATGTCTGTATCTGGTCGGGACACACCTGTTCACAGACCTTCAGCATACACTGCTTCAAAAATGCACCCACTGAAAAAGACTTAGACGCGCAAGTGATTTCTTCAGCTACAATAAAGCTAGCTTTCACAGCTGCGTCGTTTTAAGCCGTAGCTTATATTCTGCTGCGATTGCTGTTTGCCTTTTAATTCTTGTACAATTTGTTGCGTTTCTTGAAGGCTAACTTTGACATACTTAGCTCCGTGCTTGGTATCAAAGTGCCAACGTAAATTGTACTCCTTGACAACTGCCACCGCCTCATAACACAAAAGACATACCGGTTTTTCTCATGTATTCGCCTTCTCATCTCTCTTGAAACTGTCTTCCATCGGCATCAATTTTTCTTTTCCTGGACATTTTGGGGTCAATATTTGTAGCTATTTCTTAATTCCACTTGTTGGAAAAAATCACATTAAAGAGGATACACTGTAATCTAGTGGTGAAATGCCGTCACTTGGCGGGCAACGTAATCGACATGCATTGTGGGAAATGTAGTTTTAGGTCAATGCACGCTTTAGAATGAGTGGGTATGCTGGCAATGCAAGAACCAGGATGTGTTCAGCTTCTAGGAATTGTGTACAGATCCTTGCAACAAGTGGCAGTGCATTACATTTACAGTATTTAGCAGACACCCTTATCCAGAGCGACTTACAAAAGTGCTTTAAGACATCAGTAACTCAATCAATTCTTAATAATCAGGAATCTGAACAAGAATACATCTCTGAAAATTGTAAAGTGTGTGTTTTTTTAAAGAGAGAGAAAGACAAGGGTGGGGGGGTTAGCTGAGGTAAGTGCGGAATAAGTGGGTCTTCAAACGGTGTTTAAATATAGCCAGAGACTCAGCTGTTGAACACTGAGGGGAAGCATTATCATGCTGCAACATGAGGTAATGGTTGTGGATGAATGGCACAAAAATTGGCCTTAGGATCGCGTTACGGTATCTATTCATTCAAAATGACGTCAATAAAATGCAACTGTATTTGTTGTCCATCTCATACACCTGCCCATACCATAACCCCACTGCCCATACCATAACCCCACTACCCATACCATAACCCCACTGCCCATACCATAACCCCACTGCCCATACCATAACCCCACTGCCATCGGAGACCACTGGATTTACAACCTTGACATCAGCAAACCGCTCACCCACACAACACCATACACACAGTCTGATACAGTCTGCCATCTTCCCTGTACAGTGCAAACCGGTATTTATCCACTCTCAAATGTGCTTTATGCCATTGAGTGTGAGCATTTGCCCACTCAAGTCAGTTACGATTTGAGATTGACAGTTTCTGACAAAAACTCTTTGGTTATGCTGGTCTGACGTTTTTGGAAGTGAAGATGCTGGATGTTGAGGTCTTGGGCTGATGTACTTACACATGGTCTGCGGTTGTGAGGCCAGTTGAATGTACTCCCAAATTCTCTGAAACACCTTTGGAAGACAGCTTATGGTAGGGAAATGAATATTCAACTGACATGCAACAGCTCTGGTGGACATTCCTGCAGTCAGCATGCCGATTGCTCGCTCCCTCAAAACAATTGACATCTGTGACATTGTTCTGTGTGATAAAGAGCACAGATTTTAGAGTGGCCTTTTATTTTGGCCACTCTAAAGTGAAGAGAGGTGAGTGTTTAGTCGCTGCTTGAAGACAGCAAGAGACTCAGACATTTGGACATTTAGCAGAATGTCATTCCACCACCTGGGCACCAGGGCAGAGAAGGATCTTGATGCTTGTCTTTCTTTCATCTTACGTGGAGGATCCAGCTGATCCAAGCTTATGTCTCTGCGGGTATGGGGTACAGAGCGTGGATGGATTAGTGCCTATGGATTAGTGACATACGTGTGGAGACCTGACCATCTGTCAAAGGGAAAGGGAGGATGGGCTGAGTGTTACCAGCATAACCGTGATAAGAAAATAAATAATAGGTTAGCACTTCACCAAGAGAATGTGTGTAGACTGAGAAGAGGTCCCAGAACTGAGCCTTGTGGAACTCCAGTTGTAAGGGCATGTGGTTCAGATACAGATCCTTTTCGTGATACCTGATCAGAACGATCATCCAGGTAGGAAGCAAGCTAGCCAATGCCAGGCTGAGCCTATAATTTCAAGACTGGAGAGGACAGAAAGTAGAATATTGTTGTTGTTGACTGGGTCAAAGGTATCTAAAAGGATCAAAACCGATGTGGGAATGGATTGTCTGGCAGCGTGAAGCTTCACAGATATAGCCACCAGGGCCATTTATATGGAGTGAGCTGGTTGTGATCCTGTAGGTCATTCTACGTGAGAAAGGCTAATAACCGGTTAAAGGCAGCATGTATAAGTTTCTTTTTTGAGAGGAAAGAGAAAAGTGATATCAGTATGTAGTTGTTGATGTCTGAGACAAACCTACGAGTGTGGAATTCTTCAAGATCGGCATAGCTTTTGCACTTTTTAAGGCAGAAGGAACCAGACACATCTCCAACATTGGACCAAAATTCCACAGTCCACAGTCAACAGCCTGATCAACTCTGTGCAAAGGAAATGTCAGATGATTTAGGAGATCTGTTGAAGCACTTGTGATTGGATGGGATCAATATGACATGTGAATGAGAGAAGGTAAAGTATATCATCTGTGGAAAGACAAGAAAAGCTGGTTAGTGTTGAGTCGTTGTGCATTTGCACTGGGGGTAGTGGCAGGTGCAAAGGACTGGCAGAGCTTTTTTTGACTGTTCAGTGTTTGTGTGCCTCTGAAACAGATTTTTCCTGCTTTCTTCTGTAGAAGGCTGTCTTGGTGGCAGTTACATCTGATGAAAATGTTGTAAGGAGAGCGGGATAGTGCTGAAAATCTGCATCAAGCTTGGATTTCTTCCATTTTCTCTCAGCATATCTAAGCTTTCTTCGAGATCCATGAAGCACATCTGACAGCCAGGGGACAGAACAGTGGAACACAGTGAAGTAGGGCAGAGGGAGTAGAGGTTGTGATGAATTGTTTGAGTATATAAAGGGTTGGGTACAAGAAACAGAAGGACCGCAAGAGAGAAAAAAAACAAAGTAGGGGTCTGAAAGTTGGAGTGGAGTTACACTGACTGGGGAATTTTGGCAGAAAACAAGGTCAAGAACGTTGTTAAAGGACATCAAGACTGTCGTTGAAGGACATGTTGAAAGATGATAGTAGAGGAAGGAGACTGGAATACAGGTGTTTGTTTGATGGGACATTGAAGTCACGAAGCAGGATTAGTGTAGAATCATCTGAAGGTAGGAAACTCGGAAGACCATCAAATTTTTTGATAAAGTCACCTAGAGGACCAGGTAGACCGTAGGCAACAATGATACGCAGGCTTATGGAGAATGTAACAGTGACAAACATGGAATTCAAATTATGAGATTTAAAGGTGGAAAAGTGCTAGTGATGTGAAACCCCAATTCTTTGATACAAGCAAACCTGTGCCACTGTATCAAATTAGCTGTCCTTCCCAGAAGGAAGCCTCTTTTAAAGATGATGCACAAGAAAGTCCACAAATAATTTGCTGAAGACAAGCAGGCGAAGCACATGAATTACTGAAATTACTGATGTCCTGTGTTCTGACGACACCAAGATAACTTATTTGGTTCAGCTGGTGTCAAGCGTGTGTGGCTGCAACCAGGTGAGCAGTAAAAATATAAGTGTGTCTTGGCTACAGTCAAGCATGGTGGTGGGAATGTCATGGTTTGAGGATGCATGAGTACATGTACTGTGACATACTGAAGCATAGCATGATTCCCTCCCTTCAGACACAGGGCCGCAGGGCAGTATTCAAACTTGAAAATAACTCAAAACACAACCTCCAGGATGACCAGTGTTGCTAAAGAGAGTGAGGGTAAAGATCAAGTATGTCTCCAGACCTTAACCCTATTGAGCATCTGTGGGGCATTCTCAGACAGAAGGTAGAGGAGTGCAAGCTCTCTAACCTCCACCAGCTCTGTGATGTTGTCATGGAGGAGTGGAAGAGGATTTTGAAGGTAACCTTGGACGTTCTAGTGAATTCCATACCCAAGAGTGTTAAGGCAGTGCTGGAAAATAATAGTGGCCACAAAATAATGACACTTTAGGCACAATTTGCCATTTTCATTTAGGGGTGTACTCACTTCTGTTGCCAGTGGTTTAGACATTATTGGCTGTGCGTTGAGTTGTTTTGAGATTACAGCAAATGTGTACAAGCTGTAGACTGACTACTTTACACTGTATTTTGTACATTGTACTTATACATTGTAAGTGTTATATCTTTAGTGTTGAAAGATATAATAAAATAGTTACAAAAAAATGCTAGGAGTGTACTCACTTTTGTGACACACTGTATGTATTTTATTTCTCAACAGACAGTTAGACTCAGAATTCTGAGATATGTTATTACAAGTTTCCATACAGTAATTTCATTAGTGCTGCCATTAGATAATTATTTTTTAATAAATAAAGATGAATAGATTTATTAAATAATGTTTTATGTACATAATATTGCATAATAAATATGTATATATGAAAAAAGCTGCCTACCTTCATCTGTCTACCATTCTCTGACTGGTAGCAAATGGCCACAAAAAATATTTTGGGTGAAATATAGTGGAGGCCAGTTATAATAATCAGGCTTATGCATGAATCTCATCTTATACATGAATCTCACACTATTTACTGATGGGAGAGGCTTTTCCATAACTTAAATGTGCAGTGTCTTTCACAGTCTCTATTCCCACTTATGCTTTTCTTATATACATATACAAAGAATGTGTTCCACTTTCCATTTCTTACACCCAAAGTAGGCCCCTGTTATTTACATATATTAATTTTGGGGGACTTTAAATCCTGTTTCTTTCTTTATTTTATTTTTCATGTAATTTTAAATAATCTTTGATTTAATGTAGGTCAGGGATTATTTTGAGCGTTGACATAGGGCTGTTTTCTTTTCTGTTTGTCCCTCAGTATATTCTCTCACATTCTCCCCTTTTCAACCAACAAATCATAGGATTTTTTTAGCACTTGAGTTAACTCAGGTTTCTTTGGAAATATACAAATCCCTCCATTAGTTATTTGAGGTACATTGTTTAAACACGTTGATAATTTTGTGGACAAACTGGAGATTCATCTGATGGACATGTATTGGTGAACTGAATATCTAAAAAAGTGAGGTTATACAGCAAGACATTGTCCAGAAAAATAAACATAAATTGAATGTTTTAGAATGACCAGACCAAGGCCCTGAAGCAGGTCGTATGAGAAAACACAACATCATCCCAGGCTTGAAGCAAAATGCTAAACGTCCTCCAATTGCTGACACTGACACATGACAAGAAAGGCTGAATATTATTATTATTATTATTATGTTTGTACTTGAGAGAGTGGCCATGACCCCTTGAGAGACACCCTCAAGAACCACTTGATTGCTTTCTGATTGGCATTGTGAGCTGCAGCTCTTTCTCTGTACTCTGCCTGGAGATACATATGCTTCAATAGCGTAGGTGTCACACTGCAGCATATTTTTCGTGTATGTGCTTGTCTCCATAGCAACCTGCCTCTGACAGTGCTAGTGTCGTAGTGATGTGTATGTGTGTTTACACACCATATGTGTGTGTCTGTTTACGTGTAACTGTTGCCAGTTGTAGGAGGCAATTGAACGAAATAAAAGCTTTACCGCTGGTTGTAAAAAAAGATGGCTTGTTTCGTGATGACGAGTAGTACATTCATAAAACGCATATCATAAAGCATATTCTAGGCTAGTGGTGCTTTTATTACAATTGAAATGGATCTCGTTCTCGCTATAGAATTTATTAGATGAATTTGGTTCTGATATTTAACTAAATATACATACAATATACATGTCACAAGCATATCTAAATGTATGTTAAGGAAGTAGATATATAATACCCAATAGCAAGTCAGATCTGCTACATGTTTTGTCTGAGAGCGTGTCCTTTGATTGGCTTGATACATAATTTCCACATGGATACATGTTTTTAGGGGTACCGTCATCATACCTTTGATATTTTCAGTAACAGTGTGTGTATTATATTTGAATTTCTTAATTATCCTAAATTATGTCCTCTCTTATTCATAAACATAATCACACTGAGTCTGCCTACTTATCCATTACAGTTCATTAATAAAAATAAATAAATTACTACAAACTCAGACACACACTGGCACTAAATTAACCATTAATAAGTATGCCAATTAATGACCATATTTTTGTGTCAAGCTTACCGTTTTTAAATAGGTTAAGTAGAAGAGTTTTCTAATATTAACTTAATAATTACTTTTTAGTTCTAACATAAATTAATGCATATGACTGTATCTGCCATACTGTCCTGAATACGACTCTTCCAGCTTTATTACTTAAGCAGATTTTATATGTCTTTATAATGTAAAAGTTTTCTTTTTTTCCATTGATTATTTAATCTTACTTTGTTCTGTATTTTTCCTACTTCTTTCAATTGATTCCACCTTTTTGCTTTAGAGCTCTTTTCTTTGCGGTGGTTGCCATTACCATCTATGACATCTGTTACCTTGGTGTATCCAAATACATGGTGCTGAACTGTGGCATTGTTTAGCCTTATATGCTTTGACAGGCAGATGCAAAGCATTGGGCCAGGAGCACACACATGATTTCACTGATTACTGACAGTGTCCTATGAGCTTTAGCCTCTCTCTGCTGGTCAGATGAAATACTGAAGGGCACAGCTCTGCTGGTGAGAGGTGGTACTGCGGGGTTGGCTACAGCTCGACCCCTTACAGTGTGTGTGTGTGTGTACTGTATGTTTTATCCATTATAATACATAGAGTAGAATAATGTCACAGATAGTGCCCAGCATGGGTAATAGTAGGCAAGGTTTGAAGCTTGTACAGCATGGCCGATCTGATATTGTTCAGTGTTGAACAAATTAAGTTAACACACTGAATAATATGCCTTGTTAGTAATAGTGCCATTCATTGTTCTGTAGATACTGTACACTGACCCATATATGATTTCATTAGTGTCTAATTGTGTGCCGGTATTGGCAAAACACTTGTAGTGTTTACAATAATATATTGCTAAAATAAATTTTTTGCAATATATACAGTGTTCCCTTGTTTATCGCGGGGGTTACGTTCCAGGACCACCCGCGATAAACGAAAAAACCCCGAAGTAGGGACGCTATATTTATTTGGATAAGCATTTATATACGTTTGGGTGGCATCGTAGGGCTTGAATGAATTCAGTCTATATTGAAACTTTCACAAACAGCGAACACAACACCACAGACAAAAAATTGTCATGTCGGCAAGCAGGCGATGCTCTAGTCTTACTTCTCGTTTTTGGTGAATATTTATCTGTCTATTTATCTAAATACGCCATGAAACAGCGAAAATCCACGATATATTTTTTCCATTAATATTTTTTAAAAACCCGCGATGCACCGAGGCCGCGAAAGGTGAACCGCGAAGTGGCGAGGGAACACTGTACTAGAGAATGTGTGTTTGTTTATTACTTTGTAACGTTATGTCCTTGTATTGAATATGTATAAATCTTTAAATCATAACCTTTTGCAATACAATTTGGAAGGCTGGTGATGTTTTAACTACAGTGCTCTGTGGTAGAGACACTGGAGAAAAAGAATGAGCTGATAAGAAGGCTAGAGGCTTTCTATAGGAAAGTCTTTGAACCACTAGAAGTTAATCAGAATGATGTTATTTACCACCTTTCCTTAATTTGAAAGGACTTATAGATTATAGAAGAGGTCATATAGATTTTAAGGCTGTGCTTGTGAACTGTCATCCATTCATTGTCAAACCCACTTATACCAATTATTTATAGGGGGCATACAAACACACTCTCACTTACTGGGACACTTTAGAGTCACCAGTTGGCCTTATTCATGTATTTGTAATGTTGGAGGAAGCTGAAGTACCTGGAGACACGAGGAAACATGCAAACTCCACATAGACAAAGTCCATGCTGGGAGTGTACAATGGTTCATGACCACTGTGCCGCCCCACCCATAAACCTGACTTAAGGAATCCTTGCTTTACTTTGTTTTTTATAAAGTGATTCTAACATAAGTGGTTGAAAGGGGACCAAGCACCATTACTTTGTTTATCTGTGTGCATATAATATGTGTGTTTCCTCGATTGATCACTTGATCCTCCGTTATTACTTGTGATGAACAGATCCAATGTTTCATTTTCAGTATAGATTACTAGCCAATACCAGATACTTAAATGATTCATGTTTCAAACTTAACATTTCTGTTGAACAAGTTCAAGCACAGTCATTAGTGAATGAGTGAAATGCATTTAGTAAATATTACGTTTAATAGCTAAGCGTTTAAAGTTGTGTCTACTATCATGTGATAGATTTTAATAATCACCACATGCACATAAGTATATTGTATGCTATACCAGAAATAATAGCACCCAGAATAAAGATGGGAAAAGAAAGCTATGAAAAATAAAAAGGTGGTTAATAAGTTTCATATTTTCTAATCAAAAGACAATTGTTTTTAAGAACACGCCCTGCCTACATAACATCAGTGAGTCTTTTATTACGTTTGAAATGCTTGGAGAATATAGATCAAGGAATCTGAGGCACTCCTCAATTTTTCCGAGTTCCAATGGAGTTTGTGTCAGGCATTTTTTATATTCTAGTTTATGATCAACATACTTATTTTGTTTGTATGTTCTCTAGTCTACCATATGGTCAACACACTTTGCCTTATTTAATTTGTATGTTCTCTAGTTTCCCAAAGGCTGATTAGTGATAACATGAATTTGGCCTAATTTGCCATATGCATACCCAAACAAATGTTTGTTGTACCAAAATACACAGGTGAAATAAAAAAAGTAAAATATGTAGGGGAACACTTCGGTGACACATGGATCTATTAAGCAGTTTTTTAACAAATTTTGTTGAGGAAATTTGCTTTAAGTAAATACATAGATTGTAAAATTTTGTATTCACTTTAATGTACAGTACAAAGTATCATATATTTAGTGTGGAATTAAGGTAATTCTTTTTACTTATTTTTATCCATCTTTACCGATCATATTTAAAGCTGCCTTTACATTATAGCTAAGTATACAGTATGAGCTCTCACCACTCCCACATAAGCAAGAGACGTTTATTCAGTTTTGTCTTTTTCAGTATATAGTCTGCCATAGTTGCCTTATGTTAATTGACATTTGAACGCAAAACATTTAAAGTAGAAATTGCAGTCTGTAAAAAAATACAGTCATATGTAGCACAGTATGTTATGTCATTGCACATATTCTAGTGTTAGCATAGCCTTGGCACAAATGCATTATATGCTATTAGAGTAGCTGTAAATAGAGCATAAACAGAGGTTATTTTTTCTATTTTATGTCTCCAAATTAACACTTTTGTAACTTTGATGGGACATTTTCCTCTCATCATTAGTCAAATTGTTTTAACAAACACAGGAAGAGAAAGAAAGAGCAAAAAGAGTACTGTTTATATTTAGGTAAAGATATACAGTGGGAAAAATAAGTATTTAATACACTGCCGATATTGCAAGCTATCCCAACTACAATGAATGTAGAGACCTATTGTAGGTTTTTTTATCGTAGGCAAGCTCCAATTTTGAGTGACTGAATCTAAAAAAAAATCAAGAAAATCAGATTGTATGGATTTTAAATAATTAATTTGTATTTTATTGCATGAAATAAGTATTTGATACAATAGAAAAATAGAACTTAATAAAATTTGATACAGAAACATTTGTTGTCAGATGTTTCCTGTAGTTCTTGACCACGTTTGCGAACACTGCAGCAGGGATTTTGGTCCACTCCTCCATGCAAATCTTCTCCAGATATTTCAGGTTTTAGGGTTCAGATTCCTGACCCAGGTGAGATCTTGCATGGAGCCACAGACTGAGGAAGATCTTGTGTCATCTTGTGTTTCTTCCATTTTCTAATAATTGCACCAACATTTGTTGCCTTCTTAAAAAGCTGCTTGCCTGTTTTTTTTTGTTTTTTTTTATCCCTGGTGTCCTTAGACAGCTCTTTGGTTTCGGGGTATAGTGGAGAGATTGGAGTGCGATTGATTTCGTTTGTAGACAGGTGTCTTTTATACAGGTAAACAAGTTCAAAGTGCAATTATGAGTGCAGAATAGGAGGGCTTCTTAAAAAAAACTAACAGGAATGTGAGAGCCAGAATTCTTGCTGGTTGGAAGGTGATCAAATATGTATTTCATGCAATAAAGTGCAAATTCATTATTTAGAAATCATATACTGGGATTTGATGGATTTTTTATTCTGTTTCTCACAGTTGAAGTGTATCTACGATAAAAAAAGAATTACAGACCTCTCCGTTCTTTGTAGGTGGGAAAACTTAATTAAACTTGTTTAAATTACTTACAATGATTGTTATGTTAATGAAGTGTTAATGTTAATTTTAACCAAGACTATGTGCGTTAGGTGGGTTGGGATTTTCCTCATATACATGTGTATGGTACAAAGAAGTAAACCCTTATTAGAAATGTATAATGTGTGTTGGTGGTGATGTTGTTGACATTTTACATCATGTAGGCACGTGTTAATATGCACCTCTGCAAGAATATGAATAAATAAATAAAACAAACAAGTGGAATGTTTGTTTTTATCCAAAGTCCCTCTTTAGATGTGTTGACTTATACTGTATATAACAATTGTTTGATCTACAGATTTGCATGTATTTTTGTGATTAAGCAATAATCACAATAGTGCATCTCTCTACTTTAACCCTCACAGTTTTATGCATGCTAATGTGATTAAATTACATATTTTATTTCAGACAAAGTGACATGTTTAACATCTGAGACAAAATCTAATAGACTTAATTATTTATGGGTTTTAAAGTAAATCAAATGTTCAATGTTTTTGTGTGTTTTTCCTTCAAAAGTATTGATAAAGCATGTTAAAATTAAAATAAGGTCATACCTACCCCGACGCTATAAGAATTTTATTTTTTAGTACTGAGGTGATAGTGTCCCTACATTTTAATCTGGTAAGTAGCTAAGATGTTTTACTGACAGAGCACACTAGGATTATTGTAGCAAGCAAATAACTCTAAACGTATGTAAATCAGGGATTTGCATGCATGAAATGCTATTAATAGCCATGTCAATTTCAGAGCTGAAAGAGCCTGAGTTTGGAAACCCAACAATAATGATTTATCTCACCCCTTTATTAAATCATTGTACTGGAATTACTATTGAATTATTATAATAGCTAAAAGGTATAAACATTTTAAGGACTGGTCATTTTATGGGCTGTCTTATCAGTTGAGTCGATAGGGATAAGAGTGTCTGCTAAACGTCATAAACGTAAACCTGTGTCCACAGATGCCTCAGCATTCTGAATTTGGCTGACAGAAGTGCAACTGGCTTTTTGCGGTTGTAGCCCCTCCAACTCAATGTGTGCATTCTAAGGTGCTTTTATGCTCACCACTGTTCAGAGTAGCTACAGGGGTTGAACAATGAAACTGTCATTTTAGTGTGGGAGGTTTCATGGCTAAATTGGACCAGCCTGGTGGCCAATCTTCATTAATTGCACATTG
>JAUZSU010170343.1:552-13212 GCA_034780255.1 Parotocinclus maculicauda | reverse complement strand
TCAAGAAAGTGGTGGGCGTGGTCACCTCCCGCTGGTTTTGCTCTTGTCAACACGACTTTTCGGATTTCCTGACCTTTGATAAAAGCATAAATTCTCCCGGGGATCCCAAAAATCGCTGATCCACTTTGCATCCGCTAGGTGGCGACTTGTGGTTTATTCTTGTCATGCTCTTTGGTCGAAATAAGCGAATAACATTACACACATAGAATAGGATTTTTGTTTCGGTACTTTAGAATTTGGTTCGAATAAGCTGCTGGTCCCATTAACCAGTGGTCCAATTAACTACACTCGACAGTGTGCGTGTTGTGGTTTTTTTTTTTTTCCATTTTAAAAATAATATAAATGATAATACAAAAAGATGTTCTATTATTCATGGTTAGTGGTTTGGTGAAGGCATTTATTAGCAAACACTTTTGTTTACCATTTTTAAATCATAATGACAACAGAAACTACCCAAATCACCCTGATCAAACGATTACATACCCTGAAAGTTTTGGCATTATAACACAAACTGACACACGCAGGGTTAAAATGGCTACAAGAAGTAACCACCATCACCTGTGATCTATTTGCTTATAATTATTGTGAGTATAAAAAGTCAGCGAGTTTATGGGCTCCTGACAGACCCCTACATGTTTCATCCAGTGCTGCCACTGACATTTTTGGATTACGAGCCATGGGGAAAGCAAAATAATTATCAAAGGATCTGTGGAAGAAGATAGTTGAACTTTGTAAAATCCAAGGAATTAAGAATGCCAATTAGCAGTGTTCAAACTCTAAATAGTGGAAAATGTGGGATTCTGTTGAAAGTAAAAAAGGTTGGGTAGACCAACAAATTTCAGCAACAACTGCCAGCAAAATTGTTCTGGATGCAAAGAAAACCCCACAAATAATGTCAGTTGATATACAGGACTGAAAATAATTGGTGTGTCTGTTTCAAGGTGCACAATAAGGAAGAAAAATTGGTTGCATGGTCAATTCACCAGAAGAAAGCCATTACTACAGCAATGCCACAAAGCAGCCCGCTTATAATATGCCACACAGCACAGAGACAAACCTCAACATTTCTGGAACTTATTTAGAGTGATAAGACCAAAATTTAACTTTTTGGCCACAACCATAAACGCCACATTTGGAGAGGAGTAAACAAGGACTATGATGAAAAGTACACCATCCCTACTGTAAAACAGGAGGTGGGTCGTGATGTTTTTGGGGATGTGTGAGCAACAGCGCATGGGACACACTTGAATTTTAAGAAATGACAATGATGTAAAACAAGGCAAAGTTGACCTGTCACTGTCTACAGCAGAAAAAGTGAAGGTTCTGGAGTGACCATCTCGGTCTCCTGACCTCGATATCATTGAACCACTTTGGGGGATCTCAAACATACAGCTCATGCAAGACGGCCCAAGAATTTACAGGAACTGGAGGTATTTTGCCATGAAGAATGGCAGCTTTACCATCTGAGAAAATTAAGGGTCTCATCCACAACTACCACAAAAGACAAGCTGTCATTGATGGGAGGCAATACACGGTATTAAGAACTAGGGTATGTAAACTTTATCAGGGTGATTTGGGTAGTTTCTGTTGTCATTGCAATTTCAAAAGGGCAAACAATTGTTAATAAATGGCTTTAGCCAACCAAAAACCATGAATAACAACAGTTTCTGTATTATCATTCATATTCTCTGAAAAACAGCAAAAAAAACAAATTACGAATTCTGCCAGGGTACGCACGCCTAAAGAAGGAATCTTGACAGAATATAGCTGAAAAGCTAGAAAATTATGGCATAAACCTTTCAGCGACTGAAAGTAATCGATTTCTTTTTTATCTGGTTAAGTGCATTGTAGTCTATTTACAGCCCCAAATACACAAATATAGGTTTAGGCACTAATCTCACTGTTTTATTTTTTAAGTTGACAATGTAAAAAAGACACTGAAACCTCGATGACGTAAACAAGCAATTTTAACGTTCAGACACTAACCGTAACACACTAAGGGTCTGAGTACGTTTTCTGTCTGTACAAATCAGACTCTGCAAAAAGGCCTTAACTTGCTGTTAAGTTGACTAACACCAGTGATTCCCAATAATAAGAAAAGACAAGATGATCCTTTACTTTGTAATAATGTTTAGAGATGATACACACCACTGTCATCTCTACTCCTGCTTTTTCATCATCCTCGTCACCCTCTTCTAAAAAGTGTCTCTTTGGACTATTAGAGTTTGGATTGCTGGTGGAGTCACTTAATGTACTGTTGCCTTCATCCTGTAACATACCAACACATGTGCATTACTTCTAAAAGTTTAAACTCTACACAATCATAATATACATACACAATATAATACACGAGTACACACAAAAACAGCTGTAGAATTGAAATGAGGCTATAGTCGCTTCTAGCCTCTATACACAAGAAGATATGGTTGGGTATTTAGGTATCCCTATGGCATCCAGCAGCCATTTGCCCACAGATGTTGCAGCTGGGCCTGTAAATTCTGCACACTCAAAAGTTGATGAAGCGGGTGTCCCAGATAATTCCATAAAAGCTTGATTGGTGATAGGGCAGGCCAAGGAAGCGTTCCAATCTGGCAGACACTACGGTAGCTGAGCATTATCCTGCAGATAATGCCCTGCCACGAGAGGCAACGTGGCCGCAGGATGCCCTGCATGTATCGTTGAGCTGTTAAGTGTCCCTTGTTTCACCATTGGGGGTGCAATGCAATGGCTCCCCAGATCATCAAAGAAATGGTCAAAGCAAATACAGTGGTGTGTAGTAAATGTGAGAGGAAATGAAACAGAGAGCTGCTTTTGCTCGTTAGTTGATCAAACGATACGCCCTTACAGGTGGTCTGTGTGGGCGAGCCGTAGCCTGATCGTTGTGTGCATGCCTTAATGGAAGTACTGCTCCCAATACCTAACAGCCATGTCAGAACAGCCTAGATGGTGAGCAGCGTGTCAAAACCATTCTGCTTCGCTCAGTCCAATACCACTACCTTTCTCAAAGTTTGTCAACATGTATTTACGATGCGCACAAATATGTCCAACAATCAAGAGGTACATTACCCAAAAGAAGCAATGTTAGGTATTTTACAGTTAATGAACATGAATGAATGGATGGATGAATGCTTGACCGAGCGCATAACAGTATCAATAGTGAATAAGCAAATTAAACAAACTCGTACCATGAACGAGGTGGACTGACGAGGACACACTGGATACTGAACCATCTGTGCACCATCAGTGCTATCTGGCTGGCTCCAGTAACTACCCGCTGTCGTTGGGTATGAAGGGTAAGCACTGGGGTAACCGTACCATGACTGGCTGCTGTAGCTGCTGTTTGAGGAGTAGCCATGTGATGGGTATGCTGTTGTTGCTGCTGCCACACACAAACACAATTCTGGTCAAATTTGAGTCTAGTAGTTCATACAAACTGACCTTTGGATTCAGTGTATTGACAGAGATCCTTATTGCGCGCACACACACACACACACACACACAGCTTTCATCCTGGAGAGGTAAGGGTTCAACTGTGATTGTATCATGTACTGTTGAGGGTTCTAGTCAGGAGGGTCAGGTTCTAATTACCCAAAAGGGTCTGGAAAAGAACAGTCACCCAATTGACCAGGAGGGTTTGGTGCCTGATACACCAGCAGAGTTATTTTGCATTGCCTGGCCTGGACTTCTGTGATGCAAACTAGGAGTTTAGAACTACAGTCGACTTCAAGTTCAAGATGAGACCGAGTGGTAATTATGAAACAAAAGCACCTAATTATTTTTACATATACAGTGTAGTGTGTACATGTTAGCAGGAGCAGTACAGCAGCATGTTTGCTGTAACATGCACGGTTTCCCCCAGCTAAAGTTACTTTAGGAGGTCAGTATCAGCAACATCCAAATGGTCTACACTGGATTTGCTTTCTTCAACCTCCACTGATGCATGCTCCTTGTTTTTTAACCACATACTTGAGTAAACAGACATAGCACCTTGTGTAGATGACTGTGTGGCTGTGTACGTTGACACCAGACTTGCATGTTCAGCCCGCACCTGCAGAAACACAGGGATAAAAATGGAAGTAACATTTAGGGATTAACCCTAGTCACAGCTCATATAAGACCTTAGACTTTAGCTCTCACAGCCTCTATTATTTCTCCTAAACGAAGATACTGAGTGAACATAAAATTCTGGCATGCAGCCTGTTATAACAAAGGACGTAACTGGTGGTATTGAATTAAAAGTCAAATAATTAGGTTTTTTTTAATGATATACAGCATTTAGCATCAGCAGAGCAGACTGGAAAAATGCACAGAGACTGACCCAACCCTGAACTATTTTGCACCTTCCATTCAACCAAATTTTAAACATACAAGTACTCCAAAACCTTGAGTGTTTAATACACACCGTCTCCAATAGGCTCTCGCACAGTTTCTTGGCTGCTTCCAGTCCTGCTGCATTCGGGTGACTGTTCGAAACAAAGGATTACAAACAGAACTGTCAAAATCCTTATAATCACCATTTAATCAGTTATCTGTGCTTTTCAGGAATCGTCGTGGGTGTACGTAATAGGTTTGCGATACATGTCAGTCTCTCTCACGCATGCAGACTAAGGTTTGTTTATTATACTGCTGCTGATGCACGTCACTGATGAAGTAGTGGTGGGTATTAGGAAAAAACATTCACGATATAACAAGCATCACAATACAAGTATCACGTTACATTGCGATACGATGCATAAAATAAAGTTGACTTAATACATCACACTGATAATTGAGCAGACCAATTAAGTCAAAACCCTGTACTGTAACACCTACAAGCAGAGATTGTAGTTTACAGGCCATTCCAAATGCTTTTCCTCTCCCTTTAAAAAACGAGATTGAGCTGAAAAACGAGGTAGTATACCACAAATATAAATATCGCTATATGGTGCTGTATTTGACACAGCCCTATGAGGAAGTGCGAGAGATTACAGTTGTGTTTTGAGTGCTACTTTGTCAACGTCTTACTCTGTAAAGTGCAATACTAAAGAGGAAGCAAGCAGACTAAATGGGATCCAGCTTTGAAACTAAAATATAAAGCATTATTTAAGTTTTAATGCTATAAAGCAAGTATTGTGACATAGTCTACCTTATGTAGAGGTACAGGGGTTCGAAAGACTCTCTGCGTGAAGCCTGCTCGATGTAGCCTGATCCTTTTCCCCGAAGGAAGACCCGTGCACCTGTCTCTGCCTGGATGTGCTGCAGATAGGAGCCGTTCGGTCCCTCCACCTTCTCGTTCACGCTGAAGTTCGGCAGACTCTGCTCCAATCCTACAAATAGCTTAGTGTGCACAAAACTCTGCAACCAGCACAAGAGGCACAAACAATTACACACTGCCCTCTGTACCTAACACACTGTAGTATCCCCTGTACACTGCTCCCAACACCCTGTACCGTACTCCCAAAACACTATCTATTGCCCGTCCTTACCATGCCCAATAACCCACGTACCTGGCCCCCTGTACCCGATTCCCCACACAATAGTCTGCCCCTACAACATACAGACTGTCCTCAAACTCTACACATTGCCCCTTTATTCTACTCATTAACCTACTGTGTCCAAACCATACCCTGTGTCAGTACATATATTACGCACTACCCAGAAACTCCTGCACCCTACTCAATAACCACCTGCCCTGCCCAGTGTACCCTACACATTACCTCCAGGGGACTCTGAACACAAGCCCTTCATATTTGAATTATACACCTGTTCAGTAGGATGTAGTTGTAGCATACCTCAGTGATTTGCAGATACATCTACGTATGGTTGTGTGTGGGAGTGTGAATCCTGAATCTAAAACAGGAGACTGCTAGTGTACATTCAAAACGCATTCTCATTCATGCCATCTAGCAGACTGCTCCAATATGCACAAGTCTCAAGACTGTGACCACTATTTGAAAATGCGAGTTCTACACAATCGTTTGTTCTTGTACCTCACCTGAGCTAACCGAGATTTTGACAAGTATTCATAGGGTGTCTGTCTCAATACCTAGTAAGTTCTCTTCATGTCTACTTCCCATGTAGTGCTTTATAACAGACAACGAAACCCTATACTGGCTGTCGAGACAGTCTAGTTACAGATTTTGTCACAAATTAACTGAAAAAAAAAACCCAGTAAAGCATTAATTTTTTCTAGGCCTATGCTTTGCTGAAGAACATGTTTATTAACCTAATCTGGAGGAATTTAGATACAAAATAAATAAATACATTTTTTAAGTACTAAGGGTGTGTATCTTTTTTTTTTTTGCATGCTCCTGTTAATATCAAATAAGGAGCACCAGAGTTCCTCGGTGAAAAGCTTACCCTAGAGCCATGCCATTTATGAGGTACAACAACAAAAAGTGATTCATCAAAACGCATGGTCATTGATTAATATAAAAAACAGATGTAAGCAACTGAATAGGCAAGTTCAAATGAGTCCTAATTGGTCAAGACCAGAGTCTAGAGACTTGATGCATATTGGGATTGAATGTCTGAGGGGTTACACATTCAAAACTGCATGTAACTTCATATTGGTTTGGTGGGGAGAGAATAATGCAAAACGATAGTCTCTTACAATCTCAGATTTATTTCGAAAAACGTTAGCCTGGGAAAAATGAACAGCATTAGCTAGCCTGGGGCTAGCGGTGAACATGGATTTAGCCAACTTACCCATTGTTGTGGCAAGTGACAGTTCAGGGCTCGAGTATTCTCAATTTGCTGTGTAAGTATTCGTATTTTACTACAAGATCAATACACAGGCTGTACTGTAGATATGAGCAGAGTCCAAAGCAGCACCACTTGGAGTCCATCGTTTACTTTTTGTAAAAGTCTGACAAATTGTATGCATACGCTGCATGTGTGTTTGTTTCTCTCTCTGCTGAAGCTCATTTATGAGCCGACTTAGTGCAAATGTTAAGAGTTCAGTACCTACCCCAGCATGAGGAGGAGGGGGTCTGTGAGCGGGCGTTACTGGGGCGTTTGGAGGTCGTGGTACAGGCAGGTGTGGCTGTGAGGGAACAGACGAACGAGGTGGCTGGGGGTAAACAGGCACCGGGGGCATTACAGCGGGTTGCTGGCCCCCCGAGGCCCTAATCACATCCTCTGCAATTATTTCCTTAATCCGCGCCCCGGCCTCTGAAAACCATAGTTGATCAAATTACAGCATTGCAACACGACAGACAGCTACAGGAATGTTTCCATGGTTACATTTAGACAGCTAATGCAATACGTGGGCAAAAATCATCTTAAGTATCCACTGTGTGCGATATGGAACTGGATTTTATAAGTGTTGGGTATTGAACCAGTTGAAAAGTTGTAAGAACCAGGTACTCCCAAAAAGATTAGAAGTGCAATTCCACTCTGCTGAAATGAGGGAGAGAGATGTAACAGGAAAGTAAGATTTTCCACCCCTTTCCTTCCTTGCAAAAATTATTACTTTGGACCACATGTTCATTTCAGCAGGGCTCCTGACCAATAGTAAATGTGAGAAGCTTGGTGTTCCTACAACACTGCTTTAGCAGATTAAGCTTAGTACACAACTAAAGTACATAAATCTATTAAGCAAAAAATTTTTTTAATTTCATTTAATATGTTTAAACAGGAAAATGCTTAATATAAAAATGTATTAATGATCAGAAATTAGCAGAACCAGAGCTGTTAAAAAAAATAATAATAAAAAAAAAAGCCCTAGATTTGATACAAGAAACTGACGGTCAAGTTAGTAAATAATTCTAATCCAATAAATTTGTATCTTAAAAAGTGTTCTCAATTTAACACAAAAATTAGCAAGAATATTGCATTATAAATAAGAACCCCAATTGAAAGCAGGACTGAGCATGTTAACATTGTGTAATATGCAGCAACTCGGTCACTGGAAAAAAAAGCAGCTGCATAAATTATATTAACAGGTAGAATGTCAGATGAAGAAGGTAAAGGGAACGTACTGTTGATTTGTTCCTGGGTTCGTCCCTGCAGGTGCAGATACAAAGGTCTGTCTCTACAGGAGGTGGAGATAGGTCATCAGCATGAACAACATGGCAAATACAAAGAACAACTGATATGTAGTAGATACACACCCTCCTGTGTAGGTGGCTCTCTCAGGCTCACTCATGTAGAGACCTCTAGTGGATACCAGAGCACCGCTGTACTGACGGATCTACAGAAACACAATACACACAGATGTATGCAAATTATTTCCCTTGGTTAACGTGTGTGAAAACGCCCTTTAGAATTTAATGTATACAAAATTCAAAGAAGAGTTTTCATGCTGTCGAAATGCCTTTTTCTGTCCATATCCTCATCATTTCAGCATTCCTTTTGGTCCAGGTCAGAGATCGGCTCATTTTCTTAATACTGAAAAGAATATCTAAATGACACACCTTTAAATTCCTAGAACTGATCACCATTGAGAAAAATGTAACAAAATCAGAAAGAAAAAAAAATTAAATATTAAGACACTGGCAGTCGGTCTGTTTTCTGGGTGAAAGGATAGAGAAGTTCTTAAAGGACAGTACAGAGTGACCTATTGTTTGCAGAAGTCGCTGTGGTCACACCCACTGAGTGGCAAAAAGAGAATGGCAGCTTAAGCGTTCCTTGAGAGGCAAATAAAGCATATATACAGAGGGGAAAATAAGTATTTGATACACTTTTGCAAGTTTTCCCACCTACAAAGAATGTAGAAGTCTGTTTTAAACAGTGACACTTCAACTGTGAGAAACAGAATTTAACAAACCCCAGAAAATCACATTGTGTGATTTTTAAATAATTAATTTGCTTTTTATTCCATGAAACGCAGCGTATTTGGGCCAAGGCTTGTGACGTTTGGATTTTATAAAAATATAATTCATATGTAAGATTTAACAGTGACATCAGAGGACAAAATGTAGATCATAGATCGATTTGTCTTTGATCTGTCTTGACTGGTTGTTGTTAAAGTTCACACTAGCAAAATAGTGCTAAATTTCACTTATAGGTTATGTAGTGTTGCTGCTGTGTATCAGACTATTTTAACCATCAATCTGATGGAGAATATAAATGTGAAAATAAACCAACTACATCGAATAAACATGAATATATTTTTTATAAATGTGAACGCACAATTCATTCATGTAACTTAACTCTTCAAACTGTCCCCATACAACACCAATATCCCCATTGTCCTTATCCCTTTAATTACAACAAATCCAGCCATGAAGTACCTCCAAGTATCCAGGATTTGATGCTTTTATGCTTTGTTGAGTACAGCCTATTTCCACAGGGTAGAAACTAGGTACATAAAAACATCAGGAAAACTTGATTTCTGGCCACATATCGATCTTCATGGATCATTGGTTATTTGGTAAGGTGGGTGGGTCGCTGTTGAGTCCAACTGCCTTTAATTTGAGCAGATAATTGCTTATTTCATTCATGTATTCAAAGCTTGGAGATTAAATTCCCAACTAGTGACAACACTAGTTTCTATAAACCATCACGTTTGTTTGGTTGCATTAACTAGAATATTTAGACTTCCAGTCACAGTTAAATCCTATAGATCCAGCTCTACATTAGCAGACTATTAACTAATTAAATTAATGTAGTAAGAAACAAGGAAACTACATTAATTGCCAAATTACTGTACATAGTACATTGCAATCCTGTTTTACCCCTGAGAAAGGTACACCTTGGACTGGGTCCCAAAGCATCGCAGGATTCTGAAAACGCAACACCTCCCCGCTCCCCAATTGTTGCAAAACCCAACCAGGCATTTAAACTCATGCCCTCTGGAACAGCAATTTCCAGAAGCTGGCCCCTTCGAAAGAGCCACCAGAGGTAAAAAAAAATATTTAGATGCAAGGTTTTTTAATATTATGATGCTATACACACCTCTTCCTGAGTTTTACTCTTGGTGAGCAGATTCCTGCAGTTCACAGGAACATCATTAATATCCACCTCTGTAATCACAATCTCATCATTGGTGACGGGTGGGGGAACGCTGGGGGGTACCTGGTAACACACACAAATGCCTCTAATCCAGCAGTACTTACAGAAGCACTTTTATTCATTTATCCCTAAACATATTCTTATGGTGTACAAGTTTACAGTGATCCAATCGGTGTGCATGTGTGTCCAGTACCTTACTGGGTAACGGCTGCAGAGGTTTGAGTTTGCCTTTGGCCATAAGCATGGCATTAAGCTTGGCAGCCATGGCAGCGGCCAGCTGCGCCCCACCCTGTGTATGCGTGTCGGGGACAGGAGGGGTCACACTTCCAGCTCCAGGTACTACAGGCGGACTTGAACCAATGGCTGCTGCTTGGTTAGCAGGCCTGGAGACGTTTCCCATTATTACCTGCATCCTGTCTGCTTTTGGCTTCGGTTGATCCCACCTACTGTTTAGGCACCTGCACCAGGAAACAAGAGATCAAAGGACGTACAAAGGATGTAATTGTTTGTTAAATCACTGATAAAAAAACAACTAAATTTCCCGTTTCTTTACTGCACTACAATGATGAGCATTTACATTTCCAGCATTTAGCAGACGCTCTTATCCAGAGCAACTTACACAAACTTACAATCCAAGCAATTGTTGGTTAAGGGCCTTGCTCAAGAGCCTAACTGTGGCAGCTTGGCAGAGGTGGGATTTGAACCCTGGACCTTCTGGTCCAGAGGCCAGTACCTTACCCGCTAGGCTACCACAATCCCTGAGCAAAAAGCAATCTGATCACTCACAGATGGAATAAAGGATATTGTTCATTATCTTGATACGGATGCACGTTAAGCTCTAGGACAGATCAGACGATACATGAACAGTCAGTTATCATATATGACATGTTGGATGTGGGAGATATAATCAGGGGCAAAGATCCGAGCCACTTTAAAATGACAAATTTACATTTCCAGAAACCTGAGTCACGAGCATCTCCTAAACAACAAGGTCAGTTGTAAGAACCTCCCGACAGCAGCCCGAGGAGGGGGAAAAACTACCCAATGACGGCAGGGCACTGGGTGCCCACGGCTTATGCACAGAAATGCTTCATCTTGTGCCGGGTTTTCCACAGAAAACAGGGTAGTCAAGATGGTGCCCTTGTTGACATGGTGGGGAGTGTACTGGTTATCCACCGTGTTTTACGGAAACAGCCTTGTATCTTTAATTACTCTTTATAGATGAACAAAAAAAGTTAAAATGTTGTATAATGTGCATAAACAAAAAATATTTTTTTGTAAAAGCAGTGGAAAACAGGTGGGTTATAAGATGGGGGTGTTGAAATATTTATAATCTGATGATATTGTGAATTAACATGCAACCTGTGGGGTGCTTGGATGCTTCGAGGAACATACACAATAGAGTGAGTAAAGAAGCGACTCAGAGGGAATCTTAATGAATCGAGTGCAAATACGGATCCATGAATTAAAGCATTGTTTACAAAGCTTGGGCTGCACGCGTGCACCTCATCTACACAGCTCACCTTAAACACTGGATTACACTTGAGTTTGCATTTGTGACGGACAACTAAGCAATAACGTGTTAAACGAGTCACAGAAAGATGCTTACGACATGATAAAAGATGGGACAGTATGGATAATGCAAAAAAATTTTACATTTAAAAGAGTAGATTCTTACACTGACTTAAATGCAGATAGAATGAACTGTATAAACAGATGCTTCATGTTTTATTATTTGATGTTAATATACAGTATAACCAAACCTGCTTTTCAGGTCTGCATCACATAAGACATCCACCACTTAGTATCGCGACATTCCTTCCCACAGCATGTGAAAAGATGCTTTAGCACAAAGAACAACAAGCGATTAAGTGTTTCAGATAAGATTGTGTCATTTCTCCTGCAAACGCATCTAAAGGCGTGCAACAGTTTGGGGTACAGAAGCAATGATCAGAATATCCAGTTTCTGTCATAACTGGTGATCAACCGATTAATCTCATAATCGATTCTGTGTCGATCACATTCACACTTGCACATTACACAATGGCACCAGCAGCACAAAAACAACCACACAATCAGCAGTGTTTTTACTAACTTTAGAATTTAAACACAGCTGGACATGGTTAACATGAGCCTTTTTTACATTCATTTCAAATGGCACATGAATGTTGCTTACTGCTCTTGTGCTTGACAAAGATTTGCCAAAGTAATTCCCTTGCCCATGTGGTTAAATCTGCTATCGATTAACTATAGTTCTGATTCCACTGCCATCATACTCAATCTTTTAAGTCTTTCTCCAGATTCCTTGACTCATTTATTGTATGCAAACCACGTCCCAAGTTTTTACACACTTCAACTGTCCTACTATTTGTTAACAAACTGGAGCTCCTTTGCCCACCTTTTCTTCTCAAGCACTAGCCTCAACAGTTCCCCAGACCAAACTTTTTTTGTGTTGCAGGTCTGAAATCCAGGAATGGGTGTGTATTAACATATGGAACAGAAAATCATGGAATATGTTGACCTCACACTGTCTGCAATTAAAAAAAAAAGTCAAAAGAAAATGCATGACAGTGTTATCTATTTGCCATTTTCCATACTGTCCGAGTCTTTTCTGATTTGGGGTTGCAGAACTGAGGTGAGTGTTAGAACTGGACTTTGATGCCATGGTCAGGTCGCTTTGTGCTACACAGTCGTACAGTATTTGTTCTGAGTGGCGGTAATGTT
>JAUZSU010170332.1:0-13212 GCA_034780255.1 Parotocinclus maculicauda | reverse complement strand
TCACTCCACGCTGGGATTGAACCGGCGACCTTCGTGCTGTGAGGCAGAGGTGCTAACCACTCAGCCACCGTGCTGCCTTAGTGGTTTCAGTTCACACTTATTGAGTGCTGTTAAAAGGAAAGGCGATGTAAGTGTCCCAACTTTTTTGGAATGTGCTGCAGGCATCAAATTCAAAATAAGTGAATATTTGCAGAAAAAAAATAAGTTTATCTGTTTGAACATTAAATATCTTGTCCTTGTAGTGAATTTACTTATAATTATTGATTAAAAAGGATTTGCAAATCAGTATATTCTGTTTTTATTTATACTTTACACAATGTCCCAACTTTATTGTAATTGGGGTTATAATTCATAATGAATTTTATTATTTGGCAGCTTGTGTTGTGTGATAATCTAAATTCATTTTGCATAGGTGTTTATTGTAGTCAAGTGTATTAACATAACCTGTAAATCTCAAGTCACTATATTTACATTATAGCTTTTATAGAACTTGAAGCTATGAAGCCCTACACCAAAAAATGATTTCCTCAAATAGTGCTACATAACTGAAGACAAAGGAAGGTGAGCATCAAGACTTCTTTATATTGCAAAAAGTGGACATAGTGTACCCAGTTCTACTGACTAAACACTGCCAACCATAACTAATTTCAACCTTGGAAAACTGGACAATGATGGACTACATTACTGGAGGACTGGGCCCTATAGCTGTCAAAGCATTAGGATTACATCATCCTTTATTTAACTGGGAATGAATGTGTGTACCACATGCCTTTGCTTAATGCCAGACTCTTTCTTTGTGCTCAGCAAGGTGGCAGTTTGCATGAGAAGAGCATTAAATCCTAATGGGTATGGCCTAGCCAGTCAAAAGGAATTGGCAAATGACACAACAAGGACTGCACAGGTCGGCCTGCAACTACAACAGTCATTATTTGACTTCTAAGCATGTGGTTGGTGGCACTGATAAGGATTAGCAGCCCTCATCAGAGTACAGATAAAGTCATGTTTTATACATGGAGAATTATCTTTTGGCATGGAAAATAGGACAATTATTAGCTCATGCATGAGCAGCCAACTCTCATCATCATCAGAGTGGGCTTGCAAACTGTTTAGACATGTTATAAAGATGGATTGCGTTTTAAGAGGAGAAAAGATTCACTGACACATGAAATGCAGGCTTTGTGGAGAAGTGTATTTGTCTCGGCCTACTGTTTTGTCCTGTACCCTTTTTGTGGGACATTGATGCATACTGGTTTCTGCTGATTTCCCCTATAATTGTGTCCTGGTACATTTATTATAACCATTAGTGATTCTACCTATTTATACTAAAATACATGTAGTTTTAGTTGTATTTGGATTATGTTGTTGCAACTTGGTGTGAGAATGTGAAATCTTTAACCTTGTGAACGAAGTAAACGAACTGGAGTGTAAGACTGAGTTCACTAAGATAATTATAGCTTTATATGTTACAAGTATTTGATAAACAATGCGATTTTTAACTGGTAATCAGTGTAGAGACGACAGAACAGGATTGATATGATCAAATTTTCTAGTTCTAGTTAGCACTCGAGCTGCTGCATTCTGAACTATTTGAAGTTTGATCATGCACTGGCTGGAGGTTGAGAGAAATGGATATGGAAAACTAGTAAGGAATTGGTTGCATCTTTCTGGGATGAGGCTGTCTATTTACTGTAGATCTGTTCTCTGTATGCAGTGAGAAAGGCTCAGATTGAGAGAATCTCTGCTGATAAGACGCCAAAAAATCACAAATATAAATTATATTTGTAAAATAAAAATATATGAAATACAACAACACAATGTACCCTTACGTTCCTTATTAGGTTTATTAAAGACCCATACCCTATACACACATACTGTATTATTCTAACTAACTCTTAACAAAGACTATTATATATAAAAACAATTTAGTAACTATTGTATGGCCACCATTCACTACACCCCTTATATACTTATCTACTATACAAGTTATTTCCTGCTTCTTTACTTTCATATGCCGCTTACATGTACCCTTTCATTCAGCTAGATTATACTTATGGCTATACCATTATTATTACTATTATAAAGAAGAAGAAAAAATACTAAACCACCCACATACAGTAAAGATATCTGTTTATTATTAAATCTTTCAGGCAGAGAATTTTTCAGACAGATGGTTAGATCATACTTTCCACTCAACATTCCTTTCCAAGAACTGAGTTGCCGCTGTTATGTTTAACAATTCCATGTGTCCTCAAGACCACCATTACAGACCCAGAAGAATAGCATGATTGTTAATGGTAGGACATGTCCCCTGCACTTTTTCATAAGTCAGGTTGGGTCCTCTGCAGATTTTACCATCCAAAAACAATATTACACTATATTAAGAAGTCTGAAGTTTGTTTTAGACCACCCACATGCTCATCAATTGGATCTGCCTGGAACTCCTTCCCCTCTATCAGAAACAAACTTAAAACCCACATTTGTAAACTTACGTACAACACCTGACTCCCACACAACTGACATCTCAGACACCTTTCACTTTCAACTAATATTACTATTTTTACTAGTAGTAGTATTACTTTATTATTTTATTTAACTTTATGATACACTAATGTGTTGCAATTTATATGTTCACATAATGTAATGTTTTATTTTTAACAAAAGTGCTGACAAATAAAATGTATTATTATTATTATCAATATTATTAATCACACCCCACACTGCACCTCGCTCACGCCGGTCTTCTAGTACTGCTCGACTGGTCCCCCTGTCTCTGAGGGGACAAGGAAGGCATTTATCTAGACTCTTCTCTGTTTTGGCTGCTAAGTGGTGGAATGAACTTCCCCTCAATGTTCGAACAGCTGAGTTTCTTGCTCTGATTCCTAATTATTAGGAATAGATTATGTTATGATGTCTTAAGGCACTTTTGTAAGTCGCTCTGAATAAGGGCGGCTGCTAAATACTGTAAATGTTATTTATTATTATAACTTTAATTATTGTTATTATTATTATTATTATTATTATTATTAACCCTATTATTATAACCCTAGAGCCTCAACACCACCAATTGTAATAATGCTTACACAAGCTCCCAAAAATTAATAATATGTAGTGCAAAGAGCTACACTTTTTGATCATTTTTATTTATTATTAATGTGCTTAGCCAGCATGCTGGCTCAAAATGCACTCACGCAGCCTAACATTGAATTGCCCAAGCATACACAAACTCCACAACCACAATGCGTTTGTCATTCAAGGATGGATATTAAATCCACTTCCTTCAATACTTACAGCTGGTGATAAGTTTTACTTAGTTTTACCAATGCAGGCTTCTTCTTCATGGAAAAGAATTAAGGGGGACTACGCCCATGCCACGATTACAAAGAGCTCAACCAGGTTACTAAGAAATACTCCTATCCTCTGGTGCCATCAGCACTGAAACAGTTATGCCAGGCCCAGATTTTCACCAAACTGGATCTACATAGCACCTATAACTTCATGTGTGTCTGAAAAGTGGATAAGTGGCAAACAGTCTACGAGTATCTGGTCATCCCATATGGGTTATACTTGGCTTATCAGTGCCTAATTAATGATAAGGGAGATGTTCTTAAGGGAGATGTTTGGAAGGTTCATCATCCCTTACACCGACAGTATACTCCAGAGATCTTGCAGAGCATGTTGACCAAGTCCACCAAGTACTCAAGCTTCTCCTTCAGAACCTACTATACAACAACTCAAGAAATGCAAATATTATGTCCAACAGATCAGCTTCCTGTGGTACATTACTAACCCTCAGGGAGTGTCAATGGACATGAACAAGGTGATAGCAGTGACTGACCACAGCTGGAAACAGTATGGGATCTACAGCAATTTTTGAGTTTTGCTAACTTTTATAGGCGATTTATTTGCTCGTTTAGCACGATCACCACCCCCCCTAACTAATCTGCCTAAAGGGGGCACTAAGCTATTAATATGGCATAATAAAGTGTGGCATAAAAAATGGCAGAAGGTGCCTTTCGGAAGATCTAAAACCTAAAGGAATGGCAACACTGGTTAGAGGGCACCCCTCCTTTCATCATATTCACAGATCATCAAAACCTGGAATACCTGAAAGCAGCCAAATGCCTGAATGTCCAGCGAGCATATTGGGTGCTATTCTTTAAACTGTTCCAGTTCACATTGTATGAGCCCAGTGTTTCAACAGTAACATCTTGCCACTTACATTCTACGCTTTCTACATGTTTTAGAAGTCAGTGAGATATATCCCATTATCTGAACCCAGAGGATACCCACTTGGTCACATTCAGGCAGTAGCTAAAGAGAAGGACAGGATCTTGGTTACTAGAACTGTGGCACTTTACTCTTCATCAGCCAAAATTTACATATTGTATATTTATTATAATAAGTATTATAATATAGCCACAACAAAAGCACAAGCATACCACAGCAACAGGCTACATTAAAAATGCATATCAGCATAATTCAAAGCATGATTTAGTAGTACTACATCACAAGTTACAAAAACTACCAGTGCAGCAACACCTGGTGTGAATGTAGCCATGAAGAGTCTGAATCACACACTTTCTATCTCATGAAAATTAAGCTTATTATGAGTTTTTACTTTTAAAAACCAGATAAATGAAAACAAACAGCAATCAGCAATCTTAGCAGCACTGTAAGAAAGCTCCAATAGGTCTGAGAACAATAAAACCACTGTTGCTTAGTAACCTAAGAAACCACAATCAGCTTAAATAGCATCAGAGCACTGTTTTGGATGTCTTGCAAGACAAATTGCAAGCAATTTGTCATAAGGTACGAGTTATGCACAGTTCAAACTAAATAAGTCTCAAGGAAAGAGGAAAAGTGCCAAAAAATGACACTGCTGATGCATTTCCAGAGCTTTCGACTGTACAAAGATACAGAAAAAGGTGGTAAGAAAGTTATATGTCCATTTATTTATACTGAATTTTACAACTTGTGAGAATGTTGAAATACTATATGTATTTAGGAAATGTATGAACACTATGTTACAGAGTAGTTTATTTGTGCTGATATTATGAGAGTTTGAAGCATGTTCTGAAAGTTGCATGGGTATAATGCCATGCATAAGAGTTTATAGTGTATTATGTGCATCTTAGTTCTAATGAACTATGGCTGCTTTACACATTTTAGTAATTTCTATTATATTAAATAATAAAGACAACATCTGAAAGGTAGCATATGCTCTAAAGTTTCAATGTACCTTTTTCCATTAATGCTGCCATCACAGAAGTGTAAATGCGCTTTTCCAAGGGTACTTATACAACCCCATACCAAGAATCTGGCTTGTTGCTGAAACTAGTCTGGATGGTCTATGGCGTCAATTTCTTCCAAAATAATAATAATTTAAAAAAAAAACAACAATTAATCTGACCACCACTACTGTATGATGGTTCATTCCAGAGAAGTCAAGGCTGCTTCTTAACATCGTTAATGTAAGGCTCATTTTAAGTGACATTTGTGGATGTATGCTTTGCTAAAGTAAATGTATGTATTAAATGAAAATTATGTACAAAGCGGATTCCAAAAAAGTTGGGACACTAAACAAACTGTGAATAAAAACTGAATGCAATAATGTGGAGATGCCAACATCTAATATTTTATTCGTAATTTTGTTTCACAGTGTCAACAAATCCCAAAAAAGTTGCGACAAGTAGCAATAAGTGGCTGGAAAAAAAAAAATGAGCATATAACTAACAGCTGGAAGACCAATTAACACTAATTAGGTCAATTGACAACATGATTTGAGTATAAAAAGAGCTTCTCAGAGTGTCAGTGTCTCTCAGAAGCCAAGATGGTAAGAGGATCACCAATTTCACCATTGTTGCGCAGAAAGATAGTGCAGCAATACCAGAATGGTGTTACCCAGCGTAAAATAGCAAAGACTTTTAAGTTATCATCAACCGTGCATAACATCATCAAAAGATTCAGAGAATCTGGAACAATCGCTGTGCGTAAGGGTCAAGGCCGTAAAACTCTACTGGATGCTCGTGATCTCCGGGCCCTTAAACGTCACTGCACCTCAAACAGGAATGCCACTGTCAAGGAAATAACACAATGGGCTCAGGAATACTTCCAGAAAGCATTGTCAGTGAACACAATCCACTGTGCCATCCGCCGTTTCCAGCTGAAACTCTACAGTGCAAAGAGGAAGCCATTTCTAAGCAAGCTCCACAAGCTCAAAAGTTTGCACTGGGCCAGGGGTCATTTAAAATGGAGTGTGGCAAAATGGAAGACTGTTCTGTGGTTAGATCATTGCATTCAGTTTTTATTCACAATTTGTTTAGTGTCCCAACTTTTTTGGAATCCGGTTTGTACAATCTTTAATTGTATTTGTTGTAATATACTTGTTGGAAAGCTTTGAGGTGAGTTTTGGGTGATTCTCCCGCTTAAATTTGAATCCTTCCGCACTTAGATCCAATCAAACGTTTTCACAAGAGGTTTCAAAAGTTTGACCTGCATCATATATATATATATATATATTCAGTTCTTGACACAACCATATGTGGCTGTGCACAACTTATTTACCCACCACTTTATACACAAATGGTATGAATTAAACCATAGGATCTACACTGACCAGATTTTATTTTGGTTGTTGGTCTATTCTCAACATGGTAACACATTAACATTATATTGCCATTGTGTACATGCAAAGTGTCACAGGCACATAGGTTACTGTGATTTTTTGTTACATACCCTGGTGCTATAGCAAGTTTGTGCAGAATCTACCAATCAGAAATAAGCCATACAGGGTCTTGTGGTAACAGAGTGACTGAAAAGACGAGCTAATGGCAAGCTAATGACTCTGGTGCACCAACATGGTAATGTAGTGTGTCTAATTAAGGGGTTAGTATATTGTACTCAGTGAAACACATCAATGCTACAACACTTTGATATGTCAGTATCCCAGCTATGCTCTGAACGAAGCACCATCCAAACAACTGCTGGTAAATGGTAGTTCGGGTGCTGTGTTATGGTAAAGGCTATCACTTCTTACTAGGATGTTTGTTGATACTTATTACTAATGAAGTAATTTGTCACAATGCGCTTACTACTTCAATCTGAACCACACAGCTGGTCCTGTGGTGGTCCTGTCCCTTTCCATTGATTGATGGGGTAGAAGATAATGGTTGCCAGTATGTGCATTCCTGAACAACAGATGTAGTTAAAATAAAAAATATGTGTGCAAAATAAACTGGCTACTTACTGGATGTTCATTATAAACTGTATTCATAAATAGTAGTTTATTGGAAAACAAGAGGCAGATGCTGTAGAACAATTAATAAACAAAGGCAAGACCATCAGACGCTGGGTCTGGCCAATTCAATCGTAATCATTTAATCATTAGCCATTTTGTCTCTCTTTTTTACATGCAATTCCCCTATGGGTTATAGCAGGGATAAGGGAGGGGGCAGGGAAGAAAGATGTGGCAGGGAGGAGGTGGGATACTGGTTTACCTTTTGATGGACATTACGAGTTGGGTGTGTTGAAAAAATGAAGAAAATAGATGTGCTATTAGAGGGGGAGGGTTGAGAGAAGAGGAGCAAAGGCAGTAGATCGCTTACTGCTAGGGTGAAGGGGGCAGCTATAAGAGAAATGCTGATGAAAAAGATGAAAACTATATTGTGAATGGAGATCATTGTTTTTAAAATGTTTTTTTTTTAAAGTGGTACCATGATAGAACCAATAGATATGTAAATAAAGGAATTGATTGATAAACTGGGGGATTAATTATTTGAGAATCACAATAACTCCAAGATGTATTTTAGAGGGCTGTATAGCTGTATGCATGATAAATGGACAGAGGGCAGCTTACCATAAGCAAAGAATAGATGGATAGGCATGATGGGTGTGTTAAGGAGAATAAATTGTAACTGAGATAGAGATAGTGGGGGTTAAAGTTGTCCTAAAGTGTTTTACAACCTCATCTCAATCCATGCCTTTGTGAGCGATAAACACAATTTATCATTTTAAATTTCTCCCTGTGCAGGAAAAGAATGAAGAAAACAAGTAACAAAATGTACTGTCGAACCCTAGGGCAATACTAAATATGAATTGTGGGAAAAGTGAGATAATATTACCTACTTAAACAATACCGTAAAAACGTACACTTTCTTCTTATAAATGTCTATCAGATCCACACAATAAAATATGCACTAATCCATATTTTATTTCCACTAAATCAGAGGTCAAGGGGGACAGAGGCCTTTCCAGCAGTGCGGCGCAGCAGTACATCTTAGGTCATGCTGGAACACTTTGGAGATGACAGTTGACCATTTTACACACAGACAGTGGCCACGAAAGTACTTGGCTGAACCTAGGTCTCTGAAGCTGTAAGGCGACAGCGCTAACCTCTGTGCCACCTTGCCATCCTAAACAAATAAGGTATAACTAAATTCCAGTTACTTAGCTGTAAGCAACAAACAATCATACATTACCTACATCAGCTCAGGTCTGAGGGGAATAAAAATTAGAAAGACCAAGCATTTTTTTTTTTATGTAATGTATTTTTATTCCAACTGCAATTACTATAATGAAGTGGAATTTGCACGTTCCAATTTTCCGGGGGCAGCACAGAGGTGCAGCAGATAGCATCGTCGCCTCAAATCATCAGCATCCCCAGTTCAATCCTGACCTTGGACTCTGCCTTTGTGGAGTGTACATATCTTCCCTGTGTCTTAATGGGTTTACTCGGGGTGCTCTGGTTTCCCCCACATTCTGAATATGTATGACAAGTTTCAAAATAACCATGTGTCTGTCATAAGGAGCAACTGAAGCTGTTTTGTTAAATAAACAAAACTCCATTTTCTTTTATTATGGTAAAATATATTCAACATTTTTTAATGGTTCATGCATGTAGGAGATGAAGATTTAATTAAAAGATATTTTCACATTCCATTCCATAAGCTGTTCTGTGGCTTGGGGCTTGAGGACAGGATAGAGGCCAACACCGGCTAAATGGCTTCTGTAATGGGGCAGCACAGATAGAAAGTGACTTCTCTTGCACATTTGTCAGAAAACGTAGTTGTTATATTAACTTTTTACCAAGTAATATTGTCTATAAAATCTGGTTTCTTGCAATTCATATAAAAAATTGCATGACATACGCTACCAGTTACTGCTATGTGTTCCCTATCAATTATGGTCTATTTAAGACACATCTGACAGCATCCCAATGAGAATATATAGTTCGTTTTTAGATTATGAACCTTTATTAGCACAATAAAATGTTTGGTACACACTTCCATGAATACATTACCCCTATATCTGCATTTTCTCTTACCCTCTGTAGATAAAAAAGCAAACAAAATAATCTCTCACACACAAAAGCTGAGTTTCAAAGAAGGGGTGTTTGCATAGCCTTAACACAGAGGAGGGACTTTGTCTAGCAGTGGGTCAGACAAATGAAACGCCCTGGTTAAAAGCAGTTGTCATGACTAGACTTGCACACAAACTAAAACAGGGCAGAAGCACAAAACTGCTGGAGTGCAAGTCCTGGAATTTGGGCCCAGTCATGTTCTCATGATTTTTCCATAGACCAAAGTTGTGATGAAAAGGCATGATATAACTGAGTATGAGACCGCATTGTGAAACAGGGGACCCTGGATTCTGCCTTGTGGTGGATGGTGGATGGATAAATGGCCTGACTGACTGGCTTTCATGTTTACATAGAGAGGAGATGCTGAATGGTGGGGGTTGGGAAACTGATCATACCAAGCACCCTTCCCTCAAGGCTCACAGACCAGTCATACACTTACCATTGACTGCACTCTGACAGGAGGATAACGTCTTCAGCACCCATTAATATGTGTTAGTTTTATTTATGTGTTAGACCACATAATATTGCAGGTGCCAGACAATAAATGTGTCAGCCTTAGTTTTTCAATATATGGTAGTCAACATGAATGTAATCAAACATAAGGAATGAAAGATTTTATGGATTAAATGGCTTTATAACTATCATAGTAAGCAGTAATGCATCACCAAAAGGTCAGACAAAATCACAACAATAAAGAGACCAAATAATAAGAGTGGCACTAAATTGGGCACTGCCATGCTGCCACTGTTGGGCCCTTGTTGATCAAGGCCCTTAACCCTCAGTTGGAGTTTACCTTACTGGACTGTATTTGTTAGTAAATTGCTATGGACAAGGGTGCCTGCAAATTTCTGCAAAGAAAAATACTTATTAATATTCTAAAAGTTTCCAGCTTACAAGTTGTAAAATGCAAAATGCAAGGATCATTTGATGTCTTCTTATATCCTAAAGACGTAAAGGATCTCCAGAGGTCTCGTTGAATCCATGCCTCTACTTGCCGGAGCTTTGGCGTCACAAGTGGAACCAACACAATATTAGGCAGGTGGTTTTAATGTTATAACTGAGAGTGTATGTGTACTTTCTTGTGTGTCTCAGGTGCAGCAACTGTTAGTGTGTACAATAGCTAACTAAAAAAATGTGTGTTTATGTTCAGCATGCATGTGCTTTTGCGCCACATATATTGTCCATGACATGCATATACGATGTGTGTGTTTGCATGTGCACCTGGTTTGCTTGTCTCAGAATGCTGACTTTGCTAAAATAATACTACAAAGTTAAATTAACTGGAAAACCTAACAGCTTTATTGTCTCTAAAAAACACCTACTGTCTTAAAGAAAAAGTCACAGAGCTCACAGTATATGGTTTTGTATGTAGATGTGTAGTACATGTATTTAATACTTACAGATGAATATGTAAATACAGAGAGCAAGAAAGCAAGTACACCACAGCAAAACAGGCAAAAGTAAAGAACTAGCATGTTTTTATATTTCTAAGCTCGGAATTGGATTTTATTGGATTTTATTGGCCAAGTATGCTTGCACATACAAGGAATTTGTGTTTGGTTACAGTAGCTCACACTGCTCAATAGCTGACAAAGTTACATAGTAACAGATACACAGTACAGTAACAGTAACGCTACACATCAACAGATACACCCACACACATACACACAGTGTAGTATATTTTCGGAGTGGTATTTTTGCAGTTAATGAGTGTGATAGCATGTAGGAAGAAGCTTCTCTGTAGTCTGGTGGTCTTAATCCTCAATTGGCAAAAACGCCGTCCTGAAGGAAGACGTTGGAGCAGGTCATGCCCAGCGTGTGAGGGATCAGATGTTCTCTGAACTCTTCCTGGTTTTGGAGGTGTGCAGATCTGACGGGGTGAGTAGCGTCACTCTGATGGTCCTCTCTGCAGACCTGATGATGTGCTGCAGTCTATGGGCGTGCTGCGATACAAATTAAACTAGCAAGCATCCATCCTCTTGCCTAATATTGCACACATTATAATAAAGATGCTTCACATTGTCAGACGTTAGAATTGAGAAGAAAAACAGAAATACCAGAGCAGTAGCAGCAATATCCACCTGAGAACACTGTACCAGGCCAGACAGCACACATGCTCTGCGTCTTCACTGTCCAATAATTACCCAGTCAGCAATAGTTATTATCGAGAGTAAAAATAAGCATGTCTGACGCATAGACCTATCCATGTAATTAAATCTACCAGCCTGATGAAAGAGAGAAAGACAGTGCAAGAGAGAGTGTGAAAATCTCTTTCAGCATTAACAGGCCTATTATCAAACCCTTTCACTGCTGATTTATTGTTCTGATAAGCGAGTTATTACATGCAACACTGTAACAATCACGAAACCATGTGTAATACTAGATGCTTCTGCCCATACTGTTAGATGTGCTTATTGATGTTTACAGAGGTGAAGATAGAGTGCAAACAAGCTAGCCATTTAATTGCAGGCGTTGTTGGAAAATAGATCCATCTGAGGGTGTTGTCAAAGCATTCCAAAGTTTATGTATAATAATACAGGGTCTCTATAAAATAAGTCTCACTTTAACATTGTTAAGTGCGTTGATGTTGTAAGTGCTGTATAACATGTGATGTGGATAATATGATAATTTGTGCTTCATATAAATCTGAAAACAGCATTGGATGTACTAGCTTGCTGAGTAATGCATTTATTAAAGTGGGAATTAATAATAATAAGAGCTTGTGTGGTGCAGCAGTCTATAGTGTAGTTGCCTCAACCCTCCAGATGAGTGGCATTGCCTCCTATACATATATATGTAGACCTGTACCTGGCAGGGAAGAGTGAATCTACAATAGGCAAGCAGGTTGGTATAAATAAATCAACTGTGGGAGAAATTGTAAGAATATGGAAGACATACAAGACCATTGATAATCTCCCTCGATCTGGGGCTGCACGTAGGATCTCATCCCGTGGGATCAAAATGATCATGAGAAGGGTGAAAAAAAATCCCAAAAATACACAGAGGGACCTGATACCAAAGTAACAAAGGGTACCATCAGTAACACATTACTCTGAGAGCGACTCAAATCCTGCAGTGTCAGGCGTGTCTCCCTGCTTAAGCCAGTACATGTCCAGGCCCGTCTGGAGTTTGTGAGAGAGCATATGGATGATCCAGAAGAGGATTGGAAAGTATAACTTTTTGGTAAAAACTCAACTCGTCTTATTTGTAGAAGTGTTGCAGCCCAAGAACACCATACCTACTGTGAAGCATGGGGGTGGAAACATCATGCTTCTGTTGCTGTTTTTCTGCAAAGGGGACAGGACGGCTGATCCATGTTAAGGGAGTAATGAATTGTGTATTGTGAGATTTTAAGCCAAGACCTCCTTCCATCTGTGAGAGCATTGAAGATGGAACGTGGCTGGGTCTTTTGGCCCATTACTCCACGCAGATCTCCTCTAGAGCAGTGATGTTTTGGGGCTGTCGTTTGGGAAACACAGACTTTCAACTTTCTCCACAAATCTACTATGGGATTGAGGTCTGGACACTGACTAGGGTACTCCAGGACCTTGAAATGTTTTTTATGGAGCCACTCCTTCGTTGCCTGAGCAGTGTGTTTGGGATCATTGTCAAGCTGGAAGATCCAGCCACTGCTGAAAGGTGGTCTTGGTTTAAAATCTTACAATACAAGGCTCCATTCATTCTTCCCTTAACTTGGATCAGTCATCTTGTACCCTTCGCAGAAAAAACAGCTGGATTCAAATGAAGAAGTAGAACCATCTCAAGAAAGTTAAGACAGTGTCACGAGTCTGTGCGCTGAGCCCGGGGGAACTAGCGGAACGGGACGCCGTCCCCGCCAAAACTCCCCGGAACCC
>JAUZSU010170331.1:0-24883 GCA_034780255.1 Parotocinclus maculicauda | reverse complement strand
TTGGAATAAGGCTGTAACGTAACAAAATGTGGAAAAAGTGAAGCGCTGTGAATACTTTCCGGATGCACTGTATATACTGTTATCAAGCCCAGACCTCTAAAACAGCATTGCTAAAACAATTACCATGACAGAAGCAGTGATCTACACTGTTCCTGATTGAATTGTAGCATAATGGGATTTCGTACGACGTACAGCACATTTTCTTATGGAAATGCATTTCATTGTACATTAGGAAGTAGATGGTGCAAGGCATTTATCCCCCGTTTGCTTGGATTGTACAATGTATGGTTATAGTAGTTGTATGTTGCTCTGGATAATGGTGTCTGCTAAATGTTGTAAATGCAAATAAATTAATGAAATCTGTTTATCTCTTGGAAGTTTGTCCTGACTGAGATGTACTATGACGGTTTCCATCGCTCTTTCTGTGATGATGACGAAGATCTCGATATCATTCAAGAAAGTGATTCCATCTTCGCCTTTGAAACCCCTGAGACATTCAAGTTAGAAAGTATACGCAATAAGAGAGGTAGTGTTTATAAGTTTTATATTCATTCATTCATTAATTCATGTTATTAGGGTTATTTGGGGCCTAACAGCATCACAAGGCACAAGGCCAGAGGCAACTCTAGATAGGGTGCCAACCCATTTCTGGGTACATACTCTTCTTTTTAAACTGGAGAACTTTGAGGAAACTTCATTACATGTTAGATGCATTGTACTTTTACCAGCAACTCTATTATGTACACCTCCTTGCTTTTGCACATCATAGCAGTTTTACTTTCCATATAGAAGCACTTTGTAGTTCTGCAACTCCAGATTGTAGTCTGTCTGTTTCCACTTTGTTAGGCCCCATTACTCTGTTCTCTAATGGACCAGCAAATATCAGGTCTTATTTGAATTGTGGATCATTCTCAGCACGGCAGTGACACTCACATGATGGTAATGGTGGTAGTGTTAGTGTGTGTTTTGCAACAGCAGTGCTACCAGAGTTTAAAACACTGTTCACTCACTCTCCACTTTATTAGAGATCTAGTCACTTTATGGTAACATCTGCTGTTACACAGTATGTGTCATCAGTGCTGACAGGATGCTGGTGGCTGGACATTTTGGCTGGTGGGCTTTCAGTTCAGCAGTGACAACACAGTGTTTAAAACCTCCAGCAGCACTGCTGTGTCTGATTCCACTCATACCAGCACAGCACACACTAACACATCACTAACCATCACTCAACATGACAGTGTTACTGTAGTGCTGAGAATAATCCAGCATCCAAACAGTACCTAATCTGTGCTGGTCCTGTGGGGGCTGATCATTAGAGAGCAGAGTAAAGGAACAAAAAAATATACAAACAAAATATATAGAGAAATGGAGGGACTGCGGTCTGTAATTGTAGAACTTCAAAGTGCTTTTATGTTTTAAGTGAAGCTAACAAAATGGACATTGAGTGTAGGAACAAGGAGGGGTACCTAATAAAGTAATTGGTGCGATTATATGTTGAGAGCTATGCAGAATTAGGGTTTTGCAGGTATACATGTATCCAGTTTATTGTGTTTTACGCTATTTGTGTCTGCAGGGAGCCTTCTTGCAAATCTTAATCAGAACAACCTTAAATACGGCAACGACAGCACTCGTACGCCGTCTTTCATGCAAGGCGCGGTGAATCCGGCATCGCCCAATAAAAACACAGGAACTGACAAGATGATCCTGCTGATTTGCAACAGAGCCTGCATCGGCCACCAAGCCAGGAGGTAACTAACATCAGTATTCGGGTTGTATCTTAATCTTAGCCTTAGCAAATATACCGATCTCTACCATTCATTGCACTGTTGCAAAGTTGATGGTCATGTCTTAATTGGACATACAGTACTGTGCAAAAGTCTTAGGCTGCCATTAGTTAATTATACGCTTGTTTTAAGAATGCTATAATGAACGTATGTAATTATTTATCAGTGTCTTTACTAGAGTACAAACAGAAATGCATTAAATTTTATGCGGTATTTAAAAAATGAGAATAAAGTCTACATTGGCAAGTATCTAGTGTGACCTCCCCTTAGGCTTCAGCAACAGCAGCATCTGGCAGCATTGTCGGGATCAAAGTTAATCATTCTACAGTCTGTAGCTTGATCAGGAATGGCCTTTTTGAAAGGCTAACAGCCAAAAAACAGTTTTAGAAGGGGAACACATTGGAATTGAGATCAGTTTGGACTGAAGATCAGTGGAAAAGAGCATTATAGAGTGACAAAATGAAGTTTGAAATTTTGGGGTCCATAAGCATTGTTTAGTAAATGCTGTTTATAAAACAAGTTTAATGGTGACCTAAGACATTTGCACAGTACTGTATATTTTGGACACATACAAAAATAGGGGAATAGGTATTTAGGATTTAACATCTTTAACCTAATCCTAGGTTTGGTCTTCCCTTCGTACTGTACATGGAGCGCACTGTGACCTGGGATGTGCTTCAAAAGACAATTCTTGAGAAGATGCATCACCTGCTAAGACAAGGAGTTTACATTCAGGTCAGTTCACCGTGCTGATAAAATAGAGCTCAAGATCTGGCAATGATATGAAGATGTATGTGCATTGAAAAGTAATATATCTGTGACATAGTATTATTAGGGTTTCTCTACACATTTTCAACAAATCAGTTTTCTGTGATCCAATCCAAAGTGTGTAGATTTAGTTCTGTAATTTCCACTGTCCAAAATGCAAAACAGTAGTCTAGGTGTGAGCCCTACCCCCTCCTAACGACCGTATCATGAATCTTTTTGTGGAATGAACTCGGAAGTTCCCCAGTAACTACGCATATGTCAGCTAAATAATAGTTGCATTTCTAAAAAGTGATCTAAAAATTGTTTTATAATAAATAATTTACCTACCGCTATAGAATGCTATATAGATATGCCATTGTTTCTACAGTTGTATAATGACTGTATTGAAGTCTGTATACAACGAGGAAATGCAGGAAATTTGTATGTAGTATTACAGTATAGCTTCTGTATGCTACAGTGGTGAGTATTTAGTGTGATCTCCTCATACACTTGAGCAATAGCAACATCTGACAGCTTTATCGGGAAGCCAAGCTGATCCTTCTGCAGTCAAAAATAGCTTGGTCAAGAATGGTCTGTTTGGAAATGTAGAAGCCAAAAAGAAACCAACTACTACTTTTTGAAGGGGTAATAGGGTGAAAAAACTAAGATATGCTAAAGCTCATAAATAGTAAAACTTTTTTCCAAATCAAAGTTTGAAATTTGTGGGTCCAGCCACCGATTATATATGTGGTAATTATCTTACTGCTGAAACAACAAATCTAATGGTGGCCTAAGAATTTCGAACAGCACTGTGCAATAAACTGTAACTGAGCTATCCAACATATTGCACAAGACTATATGGTTTGGTAGCACAGTTTCTAAACTGTCTTGTTCACAAATTACATGTCCTGAATCATGTTTTTGAAACCATAGCTAATAGTTTTTACCATCACTGATGGTACTGGTCATATTAACAGTATGAATGCTAAAGACATTGTGAAATGCAGAACTAAAGCTCATCGTTGGTAACAACAATGTTATTTTAGGCAAAAACTAAGCATTTTAATGCATGGCTACAATACTGGTGCTAACATCAATGGATATGGATAACATCAAGGGTCTAATGGATATTTTAACATTTTACTGAATTTAACATTTTACTATTTATTGTTTTTGGTGTAAAAGATGAAACTGACTGTGAAAACCTTGTCTTATTTATTTGAGTTGAGTGTTGATTTGGCTACAGTATGAAAATCTGGTGGGTTTATTTTAGGTGGGACCCTTTAGTCTGCGAGTGGTTGGTGTGGTGGGAATCACATACTTACTACCACAGGAGGAATTTCCGCTGTGCCACCCTACCGTGGAAAGGTTGGTTTTCCTGTTCTAAAAAGAATACTGTGGTCTAGAATTCAGTTGACAAAAACTGCAACATTTTCAGCCTAACCTTAAACCAATGAATCTATGTACAACCTTGTAATTACCAACATGACAGCAGTGAATCCTCTCCTATAGTGGTTGGTGAGATTTATAGAGTACAGAGTAAGGAATCTGAGACACTTCTTAAACATTAAGTCCTGTCTAGTGGACCCTCCTGTTCTGGTTCTGGAATGCTCTTCAGCTCTTAGAAAGAAATGGCCATACCAAAATCTTAATTCTGTGGTCATTAGACACGTCTGTGTGATTTTTATTTATTATTTTTTTAAATATGCACCTGAGTTTGGTAAGGCAGCCAGAATTTTATTTAAAGTTTTATGGTAATTCATAAAGTCCATGATGGCATGATTTCTGGTGAGGTTTCTTGAATAGCTGTAATTTTTGTTTGTGCCAAACCCAAAACCGAACCTTCTATTTATTTCTCATCTGACCATAGAACCCTGTTAACCCAGTTTCTTCTGTCTGGTTTATTGGCATGTGTCTAATCATGTGGTGTCTAATTTGCTGACTTGAAATCTCAAACCATGATCCATGTATAAGTGTTTCTGTCTTTGACTATGTGTGGAGGAAAACTACTTCTACATCCTATTCAAGGGTGCCAAAACTTCTGTAACTGTAACATTTAATATGAATGAATTGTTTGCAAAATTAATGATTCCTACTGTAAGCCTGTTCTAAGGACGTTAAGCAGTTTGATCACATATCATATTTGCAGTAATTATGTACTGCGTCAGAAGCATGTTGACGATATAACAATAGACATGTGTTTACATTTTATTTAGTGTTATGTTTTAGTCTGGAAAAGAAAGCAGAAACACTATTCTGGTTCTCTAACTTTCTCTGTCTCTTACAGAGCTTACAAATCCTGTGGGCCAGGGGGACCACCTCACATCAAAATCGTGGTGGAATGGGACAAAGAGACCAAGGATTAGTGAGTACAGCCTGAACAGCAACTGCTGCTAGCCTGACATGAATTGTAGCCCCAAACTGCAGTTTATCCCCATCTTTAAGTGTTTTTTTTCTTATGGCTGATCGTTCTTTTAGTTTTTTGACAGTACATGATGCTGTTCTTGTTTTGATTGATTACTGTAATAAACCTATTGTGTTTATTGTGTAATAAACCTACATGTACATGAACTGCACACAACCCTCCTGAGTGCTGCAGATATTTTTTGTAACCTTGACAAGATCTGTGCCTTGCCACAATTCTGTCTCTAAGCTCCTTGGGCAGTTCCCCTTGTACTCTTTGTATGTGCCATTTAATCAATGTCTGCTTTAACGGCCAAGGTTTAAAAAAATTGTGTCAGTAGATACAAATTTTAGGCGTGGGTGTTATGGCCTTAAAATAATATCACAATATTCTGATATTTTGTACTAAAACAACCTCCACACTACCAAAGTTGCTCCCCTTTTTGGGACAAACTCCTCCACCGCAGAACCACTTCACACCATATCTTTTGCTCTGCCTATGAGCGATACGATATACCACACCCCTACTGTCTTGTAAACATCTAATTCATGTCTGAATGACAGAAATCTAGTACAGTGGTACTTTGGTTCTCATTCTTAATTCGTTCCTAAAGGCATGACGAGTACAGAGCTAATTTTAAGGAATAATGTAAATGTAATTAATCTTTTCCAGACCACCAGAAGATCCACACTGTGTAAGCCATAATACATGGATGCATCCATAAATAATGTACCCAAATGAAAATGTTGGCTTGCTGCTAAAACTGGCATGCATTTTTTTGTTTTTTGGCTTCTACTAGCCCTATTTTATTAGGAGGGATTTTAAAATCTTGGAAAAATAAAGTATTTAAAAAAATGGCATGCACTTATGTTTCAGGGAGATATGTAAATGATTACAGGTATGGTCTGATCTGTGACAAGACCCAGTGTCCAAAAACGTTCTTTCCTCACAGTCTATAAAAAAAGCTGTCAGAGGCTACTTTTGTGTATTGTACCCCTTGGTGACACATCATGGACTGCTAGAAATGCCTTTACATCACACTCAGACATTTTCCCAGGTGACAGACATGGAGAGAGGTTGCGTCATTGGACTGTAGGAGACGTAGGATGGACATTTTGATGAATTGTCTGCCATCTAGGCAGGTTTTGACCTCAATGTCAGATGTTGGGAGCAGTGGTACCATGAAGGCAGTGATTCCATGGCAAACACGCTCTGTATGCCTCCGACATGCCAATAGAAGAGAGGTTTGTTTGACCCACCAACAAGCACCCACCCGTCTTTGCCAAGACCATTCCAGATGGTGATGTCACAATGCTCATTACGTGTTTTGCCACTGTCATCTTTGTTTCACTATGGGACACGCGGACATGGATGAACTGCAACCATATCGTCTTTAGTGATTAATCCCGGTTCTGTTTGGAGGTCCGATGACATTCGGGTTCAAGCATGCTTTTGTTGTGTGACACACTGCGCCAGCTGATGCTGTGATGATCTGGGGAGCCATTGCGTTCTAATAGTGATATGAGGGCCACTAATGGATTAGTGATTTAAGCAGGTCATCCTGTGGCCATGTGTTGCCCCTCATGGCAGGACTTCCAACTAAGTGTGGAGGATCTTCAAACCTAGCTGTGGGCAAATGTGTCATAGAGGCATATCTAGCACTCAGTGATCACTCACCAAGAGGTACACTACACAAAAGTGGCCTTGGAGTCTTTTTATAGGGCAACAGAAGAACCACTTTTAGGCCCTTGTGTCTAATCATTTAAATATCTGCCTGTGACACGACTGCATGCCGAGTTTTGCAGCAATCCGACATTTTGGTGTGGGTGCTTTCATTTTTTTGGTCAATGGTTGTATGTAAATATATAGTGAATGGTGTTACTATAGTGTTGTATGCACACAAAAAGATGCCACACGAAGATGATTGTGCATAATCTTGTTCTTGATTTCCCTTTCAGCCTGTTTGGCCACACCGAAGAAGAGTACATCCCTGATGCTGAGAGTGTCTACCTGCACCGTGAGCAGCACCATCAGCCCCAGGCCTGTACCCTCGCTCAGTGCTTCCAACTCTACACCAAAGAGGAGCAGGTAATGACCAGACCACTCGAAAATCCTAGTGAGTGTGCTATAAAGTCCTGCCAATTTTCTTCCCTTTTTTTAAAAGCCTAATCGGCTATGTTTAATGGCAAGATACCAAGAGTTGTGCTTTGTATGCTGTTTTGTAACTGGCTTCATTCCGTAGGGACATATTTAACCATGGAACAGCGCCCCACATATACACAGTATAAATAAGCCCCATGGTTAGTCTGAGCTGGCAGTGGCTGTTGGAAGTGAGATTTGAAGTTAGTCGCCTTTAAAGAGGAACGAGGGCACGCTAGGGAAATTGACTAAACGAGGCCTGAGAAGTGCTACAGCACATGAGCATGTACTCACTTATTTATGTCTCTTTCCTGTGGTGTTTGGTGTTCCAGCTGGCACCAGATGATGCTTGGCGCTGCCCACACTGCAAGCAGCTACAGCAGGGCCGCATCAAGCTCAGCCTTTGGACACTTCCTGATGTTCTCATTCTGCACCTTAAGAGGTTCCGACAGGTGCGACACACTGCCAGTTTCACACAGAAGCACAGAAATGTTACACTTAATTACTCCATTCTAGACATATTTATTATTATATATTATATTATATTATTATTTATATTTATTATTTCCATATTTATTTGACTTTTAATTTAACTCCACTATTTCAGTGGACATTATGTGAAATCGGTTGTTCATGTTGTCATATGTGTGCATAAAATGACCAGATAAACAGGAAAGAAACATGTAGCAAGCACATTAATCATCTAAATCATCAATTCATTATGTATGTCCACACTGACTAAATATGCACGCTTAAATTGTTATTTATTCATACCCCTGTGTTCCTCCCTTTGCTGTAATGACTATATATGCTGGATCCGATGATCCATGTCATCCATCCATTATCTAGATCAAATACCCAAATACATTTTTAGTGGGGTTTAGTTCCAGTGACTGTGGAGAAAAGTAAATGACCATCATTATGCACATTTTCTTTGGTCTACAAGTGGTTTTTGTAAAGCTTTGGGCCATTATCTTGCTGCATTATCATACTTTTCCAGAAAGTTTTTTTTTCCATCCTCATGCTTTCCTGTTTGTTTAATCCACTTATTTTGTCCCTATTATGTACCTATGTCAACTATTAGTGATTTTTTAATATTTTAGCCAGTTTATCTTGTTAGAGAACTGATTTAGAGATTGCTACTTGTGCTCAGAGACCACTGCAGTGCAGTCTTTTTTTACCATAGCTTTGCTGAGTAGAGATGCATGTTTTTTTAACGCAGTTTATATCTGTGTGGAGGTTGTTGTTCTGTTTCACAGTGAACAAAGCCTTATGTATTGGTCTTTCAAAGGTCACATTTGGACCGAAGGTACAGCAGTTTGACACTTTGTTTAGCAATGATTTAACGCTGAGAAAGCCCTTTTTTGCTTAGAAGAACTTCGAAAACCAATGGGTTTACATGAATCGTAATCTGATTTTTACTTTACAGTTAGCCAATAATCTGACAGAAATATGTGACGTAAACTTCAGACTTTATTAATTAACCATTAAAGATCTTAATTTCCTTGAATGTATACTTTGTTTCAAAATCTCCATAAGTATTCGGTAGCCATTTTGCGGCATTTAATTCCACGGACTCAAGGAAGTCTGACCTTTTGTTTGGGAATTAAAAGGGCTTTTCTGTAATGTCATATAATAATAATACATTCTGATGTTTCAGTAATATTTCACTCAATATTATGCTAAGGATATCATTTGTAATCTAAAGACTTATTACTGCATTAAATTAATGGTATATAGAAGCATTTCACTAGACTCGTTTGGGCCTCACACTGCTTCATCCAAAATGCAGCTGTGCTGGAGTGTGGATTGGTTAACATTATTTATGTGGTACTAATACCTTCATGAATGGTTTACTGTTAGTAACATTAGTGTAAAATGTTTCTTCATGTGGTTAATTGCGTGCCATAGGAGGGTGATAGACGTGTGAAAATGCAGAATGTGGTGCGCTTTCCACTGATCGGCATGGACATGGCACCCCACATGGTGAAGAGAAGCCAGAGCAGCTGGAGCCTCCCTTCTCACTGGTCTCCTTGGAGAAGACCTTATGGCCTGGGCCGGAACCCTGATGACTATCTGTATGACCTTTATGCTGTGTGCAATCACCATGGAAACATGCACGGAGGGCACTACACAGGTAGCACGATTCAGTGAGACTGATTAGGTACACACATTGGTTGATGAATTGTATGTTTTATTAATTAGCTTAACACCCAGCTGATTTTCACAGGTAGATCTCACCCAGTGTTAGACTAATTAATGTTCTGTGGTTGAAAGTCATTTTAAGAAAGGTTTGAATTAATAACCTAGAGGATTTCCAAATGAGAGTGATTGGTGCCTTTTTCTCCTCCTTGTAGCATATTGTAAGAACTCCATCGATGGGCTGTGGTACTGCTTTGATGACAGCGAAGTCCAGCCCATGGCTGATGAGGAAGTGTGCCAGCAGACAGCTTATATTTTGTTCTACCAGAGAAGGGCGACAATTCCCTCATGGTCTGCAAACAGCTCTGTGGCAGGTGAGTCACCCTACTCAGACTGCACAGTAAATCCTTTACTCTATGACATTTGTGTTTCACACATGGCCACTAGGGGCACACATGTCACTTCTGCAGCCTATGTTTTTTTGGACCATGCTGTGTCCAACTGTTTGTACATGGGTCTGGCTTAAAAAGTGGAATTTAATGGATACTTATAACTTTATTTGGGTTTAGGCTCTACCAGTTCCTCTTTGTGTGAGCACTGGGTTAACCGCCTTCCTGGCAGCAAACCTCCGAGCTTGGCCTCCGGAGCCTCATCTCGCCGAACGTCGCTGGCCTCTTTAGCTGAGTCTATGGAATTTCCTGGAGATCGCAGTGAAGACGACGGTGAGAAGAGCGTTTAGGAATATTTAATATTTTTTCTATTTCTTGTGTATAACATACTCTTTCACAGTGTTTCGGTCATTGTCATGAAATTGCTGTTAAATTTAACAGCCTGATTATAACATATTTAAACTAAAAACCAGTTTCTAGCTTGTATGAATCTTGTTGATTGGACACACCTACTGGTAATCATGTGTTTCTCTTTTTATTAGCCATTCTCAATTAAAAGCTTATGTTAAAATAACAAATGTGTTTCTTACATACAAGTAGTCACATTTGTCCATGGAAAATGTTAGTCTAAAAGTTTATTCTTTGGGGGAAAAAGATTTATTAAGATCATTCCAGTTTTGTGCCATCAATCAAAATAATTACAAAACAAAAACAGGTGTCTGAATGTCTGCAAAAGTGATTGCAGGTGCAAGAAGTCTTATGCATACTGAACAAAAATGTACACGCTAAATTTTTCTTTTTGCTCCCAAGATGAACTCAAAGATCTAATACTTTTTCTTTGTACATCATTTTGTACAGACATTTCTCACTCAAATATTGTTGGCAAATTTGTTTAAATTTGTGTTGGGGGGATGTCAGAAAACCAGGTATTTATCTGGTGTGACTACCATTTGACTCATGCAGTGCAACACATCTCCTTCGCATAGGGTTGATCAGGTTGCTGATTGTGCCCTGTGGAATGTTGTGATTGTTGGTTGGCTCCACTTCAAAGGCTGTGCAAGTATTGTCAGGAACTCGAACATGCTATCGTATACACTAATCCAGAGCATCCCAAACATGCTCAATGGACAGTGGGGACATGGGGCTGTGCATTATCATGCTGCAACATGAGTTGATGGTTGTGGATGAATGGCACAACAATGGACCCCAAGGATCTCGTCACAAAATGCCATCAATAAAATTCACCTGTGTTCGTTGTCTATAACATATGCATGCCCATACTATAACCTCACCACCACCTTGGGTCACTCAATTCATAACGTGGACATCAGTAATCCGCTTACCCACATGACGCCATACACGCTGTCTGCCCTGTACAGTGAAAACCGGGATTCATCCGTGAGGAGAACATCGCCATCAAATGTGAGCATTTGCCCACTCAAGCCGGTATCGATGATGGTCAAGTGGAGACGCCGATGAAGACAATGAGCATGCAGATGAGCTTCCCTGAGACAGTTTCTGACAGTTTGTGCAGAAATTCTTTGGTTATGCAAACCAATTGTTGTAGTAGCTGTACGGTAGCTGTACGGTGGCTGGTCAGATGATGTTGGAGGTGAAGATGCTGGATGTGGAGGTCCTGAGCTGGTGTGGTTACATGTGGTCTGCGGGTGTGAGGCTGGTCTCTGAAATACCTTTGCAGATGCCTTATTGTAGAGAAATGAACATTCAATTAACAGGCAACGGCTCTGGTAGACATTCCTGCAGCCTGCATGCCAATTGCACGCTCCCTCAAAGCTTGCGACATCTGTGGCATTGTGATAACACTGTACATTTTAGAGTGGCCTTTTACATTGGCCAGCCTAAGGTACACCTGTGCAATAATCATGCTGTTTAATCAGCACCTTGAAATGCCACACCTGTGAGATGCTTTATCTTTAATCATGCATTATCTCGGCAAAGGAGAAGTTCTCACTAACACAGATTTAGACAAATTTATAAACAATATTTGGGAGAGGCCTTTTGTGTACATAGAAAAAGGGAGCAAAAACAAAAGTGTTGTGTTTATATTTTTGTTCAGTATATAATCCTCTAAACCTATTCTTATTAATCTTAACACATGAAATGATCATTTACATTGAGTAAATGAACGTGGATACCAAGGAACACTGATCACAAAAATTAGTGATTTTTTCATTTCAGATATTTTATTTTTCATTTTAATATAATAAAATAAAAAAAGCTGAACTAAGTAAAGAGAAACGTTGGTCAATAATAACGGAAATAATGGATCATTTTGGAAAGCAGCAGCAGCAAACCTTTAAATACTACATTGAAATTGTGTGCTTTGAAGATCAGTCCAGAAAACGAAAAACACTCGCTAACTCTGCTGCAGATGACAAGCATATTTGAGGTGGCATGGTGGCGCAAGCACAATGCAAGCGTAAACTGTTTGCTCTAAATTACCTCAGTTTGAATGTCTGCCTTGTGGTGATGTAACTTTGCCTCTGTTATGAATAGCCATTACTGCTGATATGGTTTTAAATAAACATACAAATCTGATCCATTTAAGCCAGTAGCCTAAGAAATCACCAGTTAACACCACCACAGATTACAGCTTCAGAGCTCAAACACGTCTCAAAATCAAATCTTTGTCTTGTTTCACTTTATCCCTTAAGGTTTCTGTTTGAATATGGCAGTTATTGGTGCTTCACTAGTTTAAGCAATGAAAATGTGATTAACTGAATTACAAATCATCCAGCTCACAGGTTCCATCTGCATGGCCCTCCCAGTGTCCATGTGGGTTTACTCTGGGTACTCAGTTTTCTCCCACAGTCAAAAAGCATCCATTAGGTTGCTCTAAATTGGCCCGGTGTGTACCTCTTTGAATAGTATGGATTTAACCTTTCTTCTGTCATGAGTAGCCATTAATGCCTGTGCAATGTTAAATAAACAAGCAAACAAAATCTGCTTAAAAATATTATAATGTTACAACCCTACTAATATCTTCTTTTTAGCTTTACTCAGCTGGAAACTCATGTCTTGTAGCTGATAGAAATTCTTATTTGTGTTTCATTAAAATATTTAATTATGGGAGGTTTTATTCTGAAGTATTCCCTAGTAGTACATTTTTGTTGTATTTATGGAGAAATGACCCCAATTAAAGCGTGTATTTCATACATTGAGAAATCGACCAACTCGAAAGCAGCTACAAAATCAGTTTTTTGAGCAGGTTGTGGAACAACAATATACTGTTCTGTACACATGAGCCATTTTCTATTAACAAAAAAAACAATGCACAGCTACTGCAAGTGAGCAATTTTGCATTTGAGTGGTTGTTCAATTAACTTGTATATTTTGTTAATTGAATGTATTTGGCTGAAATGGTAAGCCATAAGCAAAGCTAATTAACAAAAAAAATTATTTAAGCTCAGGAAAAATGTATGTAATTGGATTAGTTTACACAGTACCGATAAGGAAATGTAGTCATTCAGTTGTAGCTTAACAGTCTCACAAAGTCAAGATAATGGAAACACTGTGAAACAGCTAATTCTAAATAATAACTTTCTTAATATAAGCCTGATCTTCTGCATATTGAGCTGTTAGCTGTTGATGACTTTCTCTGCTCTTCTTCCTCTAGCTCTCTCTTCTAGCACTAACACTGGATCTGTCGCCTTGTTCAGTTAAGCCAAAAATGCATGCTGCTGCTCTTTACATTCAGTCTGATGTCAGCACATTAGTTTAAATCTTTTTCCTTTTTCCATTAAGGAGGATTCTCCACCCGGCCCTTCGTGAGGAGCATTCAACGCCAGAGCTTGTCTTCCAGATCCTCCATAACCAGCCCACTGGCCTTTAGTGAGAATGGGATGAAGCCGTCCTGGTCACTGTCTGCCAAGCTTCAAATGAGGTCCAGCTCCCCATCACGCTTCTCTTTAGACTCTCGTTCCTCACCCCCACTGGAGAGGATTGGAGAGGCCTGTGATGACAAGGTGTCCACATCGTGCTTCGGGGGTTATGGCAAGCATGAGCGTCAATCCAGCAGCAAAGCCCCACTGGCCATGATGGAGGGCAATAGCAGTGATGATGGTGGTGGTAAAAAAAGCATAGACGAGGTTTACACCAAAGCTCCGTCAGTGGCTGAGAAGAAGAACTCTAAAGGAGAGCTATTGGACAACAATAATCAGATCAATGCTGTGGACCAGAATGTGCATGGGACTCCTTTGAAAGAGCAAAGGCACAAGACGTCAGGAGGCTCTGTGTCTGAGGTATCTGCTGCCAAAAAGTCATCAGCCAAGGCAAAAGGGGACCAAGAGAAGCTGGCTAAGAAACGGCAGAGCACTGCTTCTATCCAGAGGTCTCCTTCTTCCCAGGTGTCTTCCAGCTCTCAAGGGAAAGGTACCAAAGTGACCAATATAAAAGAAAAGAGTGACAGTGCCAAGAGCACCAAAGGCATCTCTAATGGAACCCCAACAAAGAAGAAAGAGTCTTCCCAGGCCCAGGATTCAACAACATCTGGAGCTGCAAAAACAAAACAGCGACTGACCTCAACCCCTCGGTCCTCTGCTTCTCCCTCACCAACTGCGAAGAAAAACTCTTCAGTGGTGGAGAGGAGCTCCAGCGTGGCATCAAGCAGGAAGAAACTGACTGAGAGGAGCTCGACTCGGGACTCGTCCTATGCCAGCCCTTTGCCCGACAGACCTCGAGCCCAGCTGAAGGCCGCAGAGGGGGGTCGGGCTGAAAGGCGGCCTGTGAGGAGCTCAAGCAGTAGTTCCTCACTTACCAGTCTGCGCTCTCCCAGCATCTCCTCCAGAGATGTGCGCCGGGCCAGTAAGTCAGAGGACAAAGGGCTCTCTTTCTTCAAAAGCGCCCTGAGGCAAAAAGAGACACGGCGCTCGGCAGACCTGGGCAAGAGCGCCATCCTCTCCAAGAGGACCAGTGAGAGGACAGCCAGGTCCAGCAGCCAAACCAAACTGAGTATGGATGAGGCTGATGGTGAAGCAAATTCGTCTCCTGCCTCAGTTTCTAGCAAGGCTGCCAGTGAAGACAAGGAGGCACTCAAAACATCCACCCCTGTCAAACGTACACTCTTACCTGTAGGCAAGTCCAAGTCTTCCAGTTCCGAGACGAGTCTTCAGTCTCCCGTCAACGGGAGGAGGCCTCTGGAAAAGATTCCCTCCTCTCGAAAACTTTCATGCAGCGTGCAATCCACTGTACGGGCCGCACAGACGCCTCAATGATATTTAAAAAATATTTAAATAGTAGTTCTCAGTATTTTCTGTAATGCAGCTATTTTTTTATGTGCCTAAGTATACGCACATATCTATATACGCGTGGGTGTGTGCGTTAAAAAGAGTGCATATGCCTTTTACTTTTCTCAAAGAAAATATGTACATTATCAGAAGCGCCTTTCTAGCCTGACATGGAACCAAATCATTGGTGAGGTGTGGTGTTTGACTATACTACTGTATACACTCTTAATAGGAATGTTTTAACTTAGCACTTTGTATATATAGTTTTGTTTTAAAATAAGGCTTATTCTCATCAAGAAGTTGTGCATAATGGTTTTTAATATTATTTTTATTTTTTTAACTTAAATGGGTCTGATAGTCCATGGCTTGCTCCCATCAAACTGCTTCACCTTCTACTCTTGGTGCTGTTTAAAGAGTGTCATATCTCCACAATTTTACAAAAAAGGGAAATGTAATTCTTATGGAGAAGGTGGAGGTGTGAACTGTGAGGTGACCTACACTATCTATGTAAGCTACAGATTGAGCAAATGTTCCAGTCTTGGTACTACAATTAACGGTGTATACAGGATTGCCAACTGTATATCAATAACAAGTTTATATGAATGAGAACTATTTGGCAGTTAGACAATCTTATTTCGGTTGCATTTTTTGTTTACAGTTGAGATGTTACTCCTGTCCATCTCTAAACAGAGGTAAAAAGAGGTAGCTCTGCGAGAACTTTTATTTTTGTATGAAGAACTGTGCACATATAATTGAACCAGTTTTGTTTGCTCCCCCTTGCCAAATCTATTGAGAACTTTTAATTTAGCTAGCTTTGAACTAGGGTTTAGCCCCTTTGTGACAGTTTATATCTCCATATTAATCTATGGATAACCAGTGCAATAGTTTTCAGAACATTGTAGATGAAACAAGATATTTACTCGTATACTCTAGAACTATGATGCATTGTACTTAACGTATACATTATGGAAATGTTTATAGAGTCCTCTCTAGTGGTTTTACAGGTAGAAATTTTATGTATGCAATGGAAATGAAAAGAAAATGGACAGTTAAGTAATAAGAAAGAATGCTGAAATGATGTGCCATCTCAGTTTGTGATTCCCTAAGTTTTGACGAATGCAACATTTTTGCTTGTATGCTTACAATTATATACAAACTTAGTTTAAACTGAATTTAATTTACCTGCATATTCTGATATCGCTCTCTCACAAAACACACACACACGGGGTGAGCTGTTTAACATCTGCATTACTGAACATTATACAGTAGTTTCGAAGCTTTGCACATAGAGTTTGATTCTGAAACGTTTATTACAGTACTGTGCAATGCAGTAGTTCTTATCTTTGTACCTTTTCTAAGATTTGAGAGATAATGAAAACAAAGGGAACGTTGTTGTAATACTGCAGTTATCTTTTCTGTCAGCAAGAGGCCACTTGTTACTAATAGATTTCTGACATTCAGACATGAATTATTAGTATAGAAGACAGATTTTATTTCTTAATACTTTAGATGTTGATAAGATGGACATTAAAAGGCTCATACCTGTGTGTGTGTGTATATATGTGTGTATGCTATTCAGCAGATGCTCTTTTCCAGGGCAAATTACAATTGATATAATCTTACAATCCAAGCAATTGTGGATTAAGGGCTTTGCTCAGGAACTCAACAGTGACAACTTGGCAGAGGTGGAATTTGATCTCTGGACGTTTTCTTGTCCATATCCCAAAACTTTAACCACTAGGTCACTACAGGACAGTATGTGTGTGTAATATACACTGCTCATAAAATAAGGGGATATTTAATTATGGGATATTTCACTTTGAAGTATCCCATAATTTCTGTGAGCAGTATAAATATACATAATATACAAGACATGTAAGTGTAGAGCTGCTGTGTTTTAGTTTAAAAATAGTCCTATTCCTACTGCAGGTTTCATTCGTTTCAAGCAGAAGCTATATCTGGGAGGTTCAGATTTCATTGTCTGGGCCATTATTCACAATGCTGGGAGTTCAAATCATGAACAGTTGAGGCCTTGAGCAAGACAACCACCCTTCAACTGGTAAACTTAATTGTAAGCTGCTCAGGAAAGGAGCTTGATAAAGAAGGTAATAATATTTACAATGTAATTTAAAATGCATTTAAACACTCAATCCACATGGTTTATCAGGTGTAGCTTGTGATTAGTTTATATGAACCAGAGATGACAGATTCGAAAACCCTTTTTCTTACAGCATATGTTATTGTAATTACTGTGCTAATGTAGGGCATTTTGGCAATATCTTTGGTAACCCAACACTTATTTTAACGTTCACTTATTATTTAAGATTCACTTTTATTGTTCATTTCAAAACAAAGATGCATGTTCACCTTTAGGCCCCCAAAACAGTTTACACTCTAATAAAACCATTTCGCATCGTTCAAATAAAACCTGTGTTACAGTATTCCATTGTGTTATACAGTGAAGCAACACCATTAGTATTCAGTTTTACTGAATAGAGCAGTTTTTCTCCATGCTGGATGTTAATAATTGTTCGTTGTAGTTAAGAGCTTTAAACTGCAGTTAGTAGGAAAATTGAATTAATTTGTTTTTTCACTCTGTGAAACGAACCTAACACCACTTGTGCTGTGCTGGACTGGACTGAAACACTTATGGAATAACCATATGGTACTTTGTGTGCACCTCACTAATTATTAGCCTTGTCTGACATGTAGCTTTGTTCTAAAAGAGCACCGTTAATTTAAAATAATTTTTTAAATGATGTTCAATTTGGGGATTTATGGCAAACAGTATTGCATGATCACAGTGAGCATGCACGTACCTATGCAAGCAGATGTTGCTACAAAAAAATACAGAAGTTTCTGTATTAATAAATGTTAGTAGTGGAGTGCATGAATTGCTTATTGCTTTTTTTTGCACACTTGCCTTTTGTTTCTTAAAAGTTGATAAAAAAGCATTTTGCTGACACATTATGGGTCAATACTGGAAACACAGTAAAAATGCCTATATTTCCAGACTCATTTCTGGTTCTACATGTTTATAACCAAGTCATGTTGACTTTGGTTTTCGTTGATGACACCTGACATGTTTCGTTTTCGGCTGTTTCTGTTGTCTTGCTTACGCATGTCAAAATAAACACACTATCCTGTGGGCCCACTGTAGCACCACCAACAGCACACAATTTCTTAGTACCCTGTGTACAAAACCCTCGATTTCATATACACTGCTCACAAAAATTATTTCTGTAATAATTAAAGTGTGTGTACACATATATATGAAATCAATCTTTACAAATAAAAATAAGAGGGTTTTGGTTAGGACTGAATACTTATTGTATGACATGGTTTAAACACTGGACTTGATTTATCATACAAAAGAAAATCTACAACCTGCATTGTGGCCTACTTGACACTACTTAACTTTGGCTTTTTTTCTTTTCAAACAGTATCTGTAAAGGTTGACCAATCAAGATAAATTATGATATTCAGAAAATTACCATGTAAATGTTGCGTTGCATGAGAATGGGTCAGTGGTTTTGTTAATGTATTTGTATGTTTTTTTTTTTTTGTTCGTTCGTTTTGATAAATGTGTATGCACTTTTCATAAGCTTTTTTTAAAGAAAAACCTTTTTAATGTATGCATTTATTTCAGATGACCATTTGTATTCATGGCATTGGTTCACCAGTTTATGACACATGTTGATATGTAATTAAAGGATGGACCTACAATAGAGGTCTGAGATCAAACTGACTACTTTATATGCTTTTATTCGTTGATCTGTGCGGCCGTTACTATGTGCTGTGTGAACCAATGGCATCCACTAGGTGGCGGTGCTTACCTGCCTTTTTGAGGATCATCACAGTACGGAGCTTGACTGTGGATTACACTGCATCAGCATGTTTTTCAACTGTTTCCCCCCTCATGTGCAATGGAGTACCAACATGAATACTGGAAAATGCGGGCAAGGTTCAAACAAAGTTTAATTTCATATTGGATAATGGATTCAGAAATGCATGAAGCTGGAAAGCAGAGAGGACAAGGCTATTCTAGACTGTACATACAACTCCTCAGTTCACCCAACACTTTAGCATAAATAAGGGAATAGATATTCTAAACAGTTGAGCAGATATGTAATAACCTTTGCTTATAATTAAGTGCATACACAGACACTTTACTACTTAATGTTTATTTATGAAAAATATATTAAAGCCTTTTTAATTGTTTCTCATCCTGAGTTTCTGTGAATTGCATGTACTGTGCGACTGTGGTGGCACAGCAGTTCTGGTACAGGATTATTGATCAGCAGGTCCCAGGTTAAAGCCCCACCACTGCCAAACTGCTTCTGATGGGCACTCAAGCAAAGCCCTTAACTCACAATTGTTTGGCTTGTGTTTGATTTAAGACATAATTCTATCAGATCGAAGACACTATGCATAAGTGCCTTATTTTCATTTAGAAATTATATAATCAGCATAACAATTTGAAAGAAAAGTTTTAAAAAGTAAAACATTTGATACATTTCAAAATGTTAGCATTTGTGTGTTCCCCTGACAGTGTGCAATCAATCTGGTATGTTTTGCTAATTATTCATTTTATCTTATTTGATTTGAGAATATTCCAGAGAACTTATTACTGAATGCTTGGCTTTCTCTCAAGTTCCCCCTAAATGCTCAATGGGATTTAGGATAGGTGACTGTGGAGGAAAGTACATGACTGTCAGCACTCACTGATCTTCTTTGGTCTTCATGTTGTTGTTGCAAAGCTACAGTATGTTGCAAATGTGTTTTGGTCAGTTACTGTACAACTACAGTATGACTTTTTGAGTAATATATTTCCACTAGTGCTCTCAGATTTGGACCCATAATGTATCCAGAAGACACAGACTTTAGGAGTACAGGTCATAATGGATGCTTTATTGAATTTGGCAAAATACATACATTTATAGCTTTTAAAAGAACTGGTTAAAAAAAGGGGAAAATCTGCCTGCTGAAACACTCTGAGCCCAGAGATGGGTGAATACTTGAAACAGACAAACACTGTTGCTTATAACATGATACCACATCACGTAGTTACTTAGAACACAACTAATTAAACACAGTGGCAAGGTAATGCTTATCTAACACGCAATTTGTAACAATTATTACATAGCAGGTTTGTGGGCTTGCAATGATACGTCCTAGGTCTGTCACTTCCACTTTGAGGGTGTCCTTGCCTCTGCAGAATTGTGTGCAATTGTCTGCCTAGAATTTCATTATTAGTGGAATGGGTTGAATATTACTGAAATGGTACTTTGGTGGGGGGAAAGCAATAATATTTTCTTGTTGGCAATAATCCACATGAAATATGTTTGTTTTATTGCAGTAAATCTTTTTTCAGTGATTGTTCACTTGGGGGAAAAAACAATAAATTTTTATTTCAGATCAGGGCAGCATGTTAGCACGTGGTCAGTGTAGTCGCCGCACCGCTCCTAGATCCCAGGTTCAATACTGTTTGAAGTGCGCATGTCTGTGTGGGTTTACTCAGGAGTTTCTTCCTATGTTCCAATGACATACTTTAGGTTGACTTATTACTTTAAATTGGCCCATGGATAGTGTGTTGGTGTACTAATCATGTGTCTGTCATGTATATAGCCATTGATGCTGATGCAAAATTAATTAAATGAATAAACACAAACATGGTGCATCAGCATTTCACTGTGACTCTATATAATGGCTCAATTGATCTTACATATGTTCAGCCATCAACCACAGTTTCTTGTGAATAAATAACAAATGAGCAACTGTGATTGGAATGACTAAATGGAACGGTGGTGGTTCTACTGTTGAGGTATTGAATTATGGATGAGAAGGTCTGGGGCCTTAGCACTGTCAAGCTGTTACTATGTGCTCATGAGCAAGGCCCTTAACCCATAGTTGCTTAGACTGTATATTTGTAAAATTGTAACACTTGTAAGTCGCTCTGTTTACTTGTGTAAGGAAATATAAATGACTAAGACCTAATGCTAACCCCTTTCTTTAGTTTTTGTAATGCATTTGAAATGTTTAGAAAATGGTTTTATCCAGTAACTCATTACTGGGTCGTTGAGTGAGGCCATTAACCCTCAACTGTTGGTTTGTACGTAGATTCTATCAGTCACAATGGATGGGGATGAGGGGGCAAAATAGAGTAAATGTAATACCCCATTGTACATCAATGTGCACTTACCAGAGAGTGCAATGTACTTCTCTGATCATCCACTGAATTCTTTTCTTTTACACTTTCTTACATAAATACGTAACAGGGATTGACACTTATACCGCTCTCAATAGCAAGTATATATGACTAAGAAGTCTGTAGTTTACCATTAGCAGACTTTACATGACTTGAAAGTAACTTAGCAGTTGAGAGAAAAATGCTCTATAGCATAGTTGGCGACTTTAATGTAACTTGATGATCTTATGGGGGTAGTTGGTGACCTAGAGTTCGAGTTGCACAGATATTTACATAAGACAGATTTAGTTTTTTCGTGAAGTGTTTCCTCTGTTTAGATCAGCATGGAGATGTTATACAAACACAGTACAAATACAGGACACTAAATACTGAAACACTGTTTTTTATAACATACTGTACTTTAATAGCAGATCTGCAGGATTAGTAATTATAGTATACTGTCACATTACATTTTCATGTCCAGCAGGCTATAATCCTCTCAGTTGCTGTGCAGCTTTGTTGGGAGAGATTCATTCATTATTTTTGAGTACTTTTTAACCATAAAATAGAGAATGTAAAGGCATATTATGGCCTGAAACAAATTCTCTATCCCAGTGACATTATTCTATAAAATTGCAAGGCATAGAAATAGATTGCAAAGAAAGGAACAGCCCTAGACAGGGCGTCAGTCCATTGTAGAGAACATGCACTCACACTAGGAGCATGTTACAGACACCAATTTCCCTAACACACGTCTTTGGACTGTGGGAGGAAACTGGGGTACCTTGAAATAAACCCACACAGACACAGGACTTACTTTGGTGGATGGCAGAGAATTGGCATCAGTATTACATTTACTTGAAACTTTATTAAGAATAACTGTACATCTACTTATTCATGCAGTTATAAGGAATAAGTCAGTAATGTAGCGGCAGTGCAAAACCTTGCAGCTATGGACTAGCAGCTTCAGGTAAAGTTCACATTTGACCATCAAAATGGGGAAAAACTGGGCTAGATTAAGCATTTCTCTAACAGCTGATATCCTGCATTTCTGTAGAATTTACACAGAATGGTGTGCTAAAGAAAGAAAGGAAAACAAGTCAAATTACTGCAGTTACACAGATGGAAATGTCTTGTTCATGAGTGGCCACTGGAGAATAGGCAGACTGGTTTTAGCTGATAGAAAGTCTGCAGTAACTCGGATAGCTTCTCTGTACAAATGTAATGAACAGAAAATCATTTCAGAAAGCACAACATGACGACTCTTGAGGGTATTGGCTATAACAGTAGAAGACCTTGTTGGATTCCACTGTTAGCCAAGAACAGAAAGCTGAGGCTCCAGTGGACACAGCCTCATCAAAATTGGACAGCTGAAAATGGAAAATGGTAACCTGGTCTGATTAATGTTGATTCTGCTATCTTAATTGGCACACTTTTGGTCTGGCCCGTTAATATTAACCAGTCTTTGCTTGAATTCCACAGCCTAGGTGAGAATTCTTGCTGGCCATGTGCATCTCTTTGTGACAGCAATTTACCCATTCTATTATGGCTAATTCCAGCATGATAATGCACCATGTCAGAAAGCAAAATTAGTTCAGTGTTTTCCAGTGTTTTTCCCAGTTACTGGATCTGAATCCAACACACCCTTAGAAATGTGGTGGAATGGGAAAATGCACCTGAGAAATCAGCAATTGTGAAATGTAATCATGTGAATGTCAAGAAATCTAAAGAAAATGTCTAGTATCTTGTGGAATCCTTGCAATAAAATATTAAGGCTGCCTTTGAAAGCAAAACCCTGTGTTAGTATAGGGTTCTTAATAATGTTCTCAGTGAGCGCATATCTTCCTAGTTGTAAGGGTAACTTAAAATAGTATACTGTGTTTATTTATGTTGCTTGTTTGTACAAATAATGTGAGCTACATCATACACAATATAGCAACATTTGATACCCATCATCTGAGTTGAGTCACACGTGCACACACACATCTTGAAATAGCAGTTGTATTTGCTTTAAAACACACACACACACACACACACACACACAAATGTTTTTCATGGAAATTCTTTAAACCAGGGTATCACAGACAATGCTCCAAGTAGCTTGTTAAATGCAATGCTGTTAAACGTTACCCCAAATCAGAAAAAGTTGGCGTGGTATGGTAAATGCAAATATAAAAAACACAGTGCTCCTTACAGGCACTTTGCCTTTTATTTTGGATTTTTAAATAATTAATGTTTTGTCTGACTTCAATTTCATTTGTTAATAAACATTCATTTTGGCATTTCAGGCCTGCAATACATTCCATAAAACTTAATACGGGGGCAATTTATGTCTAGTAATGAGGTAAAAAATGTCATTTATTATGTATTATGTTAATACAGGTGATCTCAACAAGTGATTATGTCCATGATTTGGTACAGAAGCAGCATCCACAAAAGGATTTTGAGAAGCAAATATGGCCAATTTATCTCCAAAACAATGTTCCTTAAAGAAAGACTGACATTTACATATTTCAGTGACAACCTTTTCTGATTTGCTTTGTCTTATTGATAAATGTATGGGCATCCCTGGAAAAGGTCAGGCCATGTTGTACTTTTACTGCCTCTATAGAAGTTACAATGACCATTGCCAAGGGGACTGACCAAACTCTCCCATCATGAAAGACCCTGGCTTTTTGACTTGTTGCTGATAACAGTCCATTAAAAAAAAAAAAGTCAATGTCACTTTTGGACATAAGGCTTCTTTTTTGCATAGTAAAGTTTTAAGTAGTATTTTTAAATGCAACTCTGTACTGTTGTGCTTGATGAAGGTTTACCAAAGTAACCATTTGCCCATGTGGTTAATTCAGCTATTAATGATGGAGTGCCGTCTGAGAAATTAGAGATCACAGATCTTCAGTTCAGGCTTGTGCCCTTGCCCTTTACGCACTGAAATTCTTCCAGATTCCTTGAATTGTTTAATGATATTATACACTGTAGAGGAAGAAATATCCAAATTAATTCCAAACTTTATTTGAGGAACATTGTTTTCAAACATTTCAATAATTTGGAGAACTGGAGAACCTCTGCCCAACTTTGCTCTTCAAAGACTGTTGTGGATACTGCTTTTGTATTAAATCATGATTACAATCACCTGTTGAGATTACCTATTTGAAATCACATCATTACTGTCGTTTTGCTAATACATTACTAGATTTATATTGCCCCCCTTTCAACTTGTTTTAGAACGTGTTGCAAGCCTGAAATCCAAGAGTGGATGTTTAATAACAGATGCAAATGAAGTTGACCTGAAAAGAAACATGAAATATCTCAGATTCAAGGAATTTATGGAACACTGCATTTTTTAAAATGTGCATTTTCCATGCTGTCCTAACATTTTCTGATTGTATGTCTGATTTATACACTTAGCATATATTATAATTGTTAGGGTTCCTACCTCCCCCGGTGCGTTCAGCCGTCCTCGCCGGTCGCCATTACAGAGCTATCGGTGGGACGGCTTAATATCCACTGACTTGATTATGCCCTGATCCCGAACAGCTGCTTCATGTCCTATAAAGGCGTAGTGTTAGCGCTGTTTGGGGCCAGGTCATCATTATTCAGACGGGATTCCATCTCCATTCGGTTCGCGTGTCTGACCACCGGCGCCCTTGCGCCCTACCGCGTTCCCTAGAGTTAGTGGTGAAGTCCGGGAGCCATTTTAGGGCCGATGGACTGGTATGGGCGGGTAACCCCCGAGGTATTTATTTCGTTAGGGGCCCTTTGAGGGTTTTCCCGTTCCGTACCTGTGCGCTCCTCGCACGGTCAGAGCTCGTGCTCTTCGGTCGTTCGGCGCCTACCTAGCCTCA
>JAUZSU010170320.1:5000-13213 GCA_034780255.1 Parotocinclus maculicauda | reverse complement strand
GAGAGTTGTACCGTTGGATTTGATCCACAAGCTTAGTATATACTATATATATATATATATATATATATATATATAGTATATACTAAGCTTGTGGGCTGGCTAGGTAAGAATCCAGAGTACCTGGCATAAACCCACGCAGATCAAATCTAGGACCTTCTTGCTGTGAGGCAACGGTACAACTCTCCGTGCTGCCCTTTTGCTCCTGAACATTCTTCAGTATCCAACATGTTGACTATGAGAACTGATCTTTCACTAACTGTCTAACATTTTCCAAGTAATAATATGGAGTCATAACAAGATAATTAATGTTATTTGGTATTTGGATCTACTCATGCCTGTAATGTTTTGGCCAGTATGTGGTCAGCCAAACTTAACCTTCATGTCTGTGCTCTGGTTTATAAGAATTCTTTTTCTTCATGTGTCTTAGGGAGTTTTCCTTGCCACTGTGTCATAGATTACGTCTGTATTTTTAAAAAGATTATTGATCACTGCTCACTTTATTCCTAATAAATTAAATAAATGCCCTAATTAAACTAAGCTGCCTCAGTTAGTGTAGGTGCAGCATGGATATACAAATCAGAATTCCAAACATGATGAATAGGTGCATGGAAAATAAGTGGGACCTCTAAAGACATGCTTCTCAAGCCCTACTGTTTATTATTTAAGTTAAGAAAAGGAGGCTAATGAAAAGATTAAAATAAACCAGTTTAAATCAGCAGAGGATGTGTAAGAGCATGAAAGAGACAGAAGAATGGAACATATAGCAAAGTGAAGTAGGTCTGCAGCTGCCCTGAAGGCTAACAAGGTGTTGTACACCATAAACATGTGAAGCACCATGCACGCTCCACGCCATCCTTGTCAATTCACTCAGTCTCGCTCTTGAGCTGCTGTGAAAAAGTACTTCCTCAGGCCTTCTTGGTCTGATCATGTTTATGTCCAAACAATCTGACAGACAGGTGACAAATATCAGACATCTTCTGACACAGGTGCATGGGTGTAGGAAACACAGAGGGACTGATGAGAGAGGGAGAAGGAAAGATTTTATTGTATCATTTCACATGGATCTGTTTTACGACTTCATATTGTTTACAGACTAAAGACATTTGGACATATTAATCTAACTATTTTTCAGAAATAACAATAGCGACAAGAGCAACAATATAATTTGTTTAGAATCTGCTTTTGACATGCCTGATGATCCCCTCAGAGAGACCTAGAGTGCATTTGGAAAGTCTTCATACCCTTTCACTTTTCACGTTATATTGCTTGTGCTAAAATAAAACAAACTTCAAGTTGTCCCCCAATCAATCTGTATTTAATATCCCATAATGTGAAAGTGAAAACAGAATGTTAAAAATGTTTGCTAAACATTTACTACAAAAAAGATCTCTTGAGAACTTTCAGTGCAGCAAAATTTTTTGTAGCCTTTAGATCGGTGCCTCTACACAATCCTGTCTCTGAGCTCTACACGCACTTCTTACCTCCTTATGCCTTTGTGTTTGTTCTGATATGCAGTGTAGATATGAGACATTATAGTCGGACTTTTTAATTTTTTGATTTTTTTATTTGCAAAAATTTCTAAAATTCTGATTTCTAAATTTCACTTCCTCATTATGGGGTATTAAGTGTAGAATGATGGGGGACAACTTATATTGTTTTATTTTAGCAAGGTGCCTATGTGTACAGGTCTGTAAAACACATATTAAATTTAATAGATTAGGCCAGACGTTTTCTATTGCTTGTTCCTCGGATGTCCCTACATAAGAATCTACTGAGGAGGGAGGAAAAAAGAAAATCTTTATTTTCAGCACTTTTCAATTTCTCAAGGACTATGTGGAATCAATACAAGGAAGAAGTAAGAAATAAAAATATTTTTTTATTTTATAATTAAATTTATTTAACCTACAATTAAATTAAAGTGAATCTGGAAAAAAATAAAATCAACAGAAGAAAATGGTTGGTTCTCCATCGGAGAGTGAAAAAAGATTAAAAAAAATATATATATATATATTTTAAAAAATAATAATTTCAACCATTGGTGCCACGGCGGATCCAAGAAATACAAAAAAAAACCATTTATAAATACAAAATGCATTTATAAATGTATGTACTGTAAATACAATGCTCATTAGGGGATTTGGGGGATTTTTCCTTGTGGGAACCAACAAGATGCCCCCACATTGTAAAACAAGTCAGAGCTTTCTATCACTGTATTATATACATGATACTGAAAAACTGATGTAACATAGACAAACCAGACATACACAACATGTCTTTGTAGGGTTTAATAATACACAAAACATAAAAAACTAAAATACTATAAAATAATGTAATGAAATAAAATAATGGCCAAATGACACTTTGTACAGTTATTTACAAATGCTATGATTATATCTCTGCTTCTATGTGATCTTTGTGTGACATTATCAGAAAAAAAGACAGGATTTGACTTTTAAGGGACTTGCATTACGTATCACGTATCTCTGGACTGGACTGGACTGGACTGGACTGGACTGGACTGGACTGGACTGAAGCTGTATACAGCAAGCTGGAGCAATAGTTTCTTTAGCTGAAAAAGCTGACAGAAGAATTTGTGTAGCTATAATGACCTCTCATGGGGTAAAAACATGGGGTCTCTGCTGCAGAACGTAGATTTAAATTATGACACAGGTGAGTGTGATAATGCTTTATTCAAAACAATTGACTTGAATATACAGTACATGGGCTTGATTAGGCATAACTAGGCTGCACACTGTGTTTTTAAGTAACCAATGAGCATGAGCATTACATTTCATTAATAAAAACACAGCGTGCCACTTTTCACATTCTGGAAACAAAACAACATTAAATAAGTAATCTTACCAACTGTTCATATTTCTGCTTCATCTTTTATGTCTGATGTTGGTCAGGTACTATACTAGTATTGTCAGTATTGTAACCGTACTATAATAAAACATATATACTATAATAATCATTGCATTATGTACCAATTATTATATTTATCAGACCACATTTTCTATCATTGGTACTTATTTATATTTGTACTATATTACTATCAAATATCTCCTTCCTTAATTTGCAAGATCACTATAAGGGCAAAACACTTTCATGTCTGGAATACATACACTGCTCACACAAATGATTAAATAGTTCCTAATTATTGTGAGCGGTATAGTAAAAGCAGCTATTAACTTTACTGCATTGTGCACTAATGACATATGGATGTATGACTATCTTGCGATACCTAAATATTTGATACTGTTTGAGTTCAATAAATAAAGACACCTGCTCTGATTTGCCATAAATATGAAATATCCTTAAATACTGCTAAAGTTATGGCAAAGCACTTAATTAGTCAGCTGGAGGAATGAATAAGATACAGAACCCCCCCCTTCACTCTGGGATGCAGTGAGACGGAGCAGTAAAAGAGCCTGTCAGAGTTTGTGCTTGAGAGAAACAGCCCTGTTAATTACTAATTAACATCAAGCTAATGACATTGTCTCTGTGTCAGTGGCGTCTCTGCAAACGTCCTCAGAGCCTCCCTCATGCACACTGAGATGCATACTAATTAACCTGTCATGTACAACATTATGGGCCCATTGGTAAGGAATCCTTACATTTCCTTTAAACAGTCTATACAGACTGCAAGGTTTGAAATTCTACATCAATATGATCCAACCAGCACAAATTGTTATAAAGCAGTTGTCCCGTGGGTTCATCAGTGACTGAACACTTGGTTAGTTTGTTATTTAAAATTATTCTATTCTATTCTATTCTATTCTATTTTATTCTTATGCTCCTTTTTATTTCATCAGTGAGAATATAAAAAGAGTAAGAACATTCTTTATTTTTATAAATATAGTTACACATATGAAATCGCCATAGTTTCAGACACTGGATGTTAATCCAGCATTTATTTAATCTCAGAGCAAATTAACAATACAAAGATATAATAGATGGACATTTTTACCTAGATGACTTTGTAACACAATTTGAATTAATGTCATGTTTTTTCCCTTATCAAGTACTGTAAAAATGAAGGAATCACTCAGTTTGGTAATGAAACCTATTATTTTGTTGGTCCTAGTGTGGCTGTTATGGTTGACTGGATTCTTTAAAGCATGGACTTCACGGTTGAAAAATAATATTCTACATTAAGCTGATTCCTTTTTTTTTCCAAATAGAGATTGCAGCCTTGTTAAGGACTAAGTTTTAAATTTTTCCATAAATTCAGATCAATCAATCAATCAAAACTGTTTGTGATCATGTTATTGAGATTAAAAAAAGCTTTTAGACTTTACTCTGTAGCAAAATGCACTTTTAACTTAACAATTACTTTACTACAACTATATACTTACTATATACTTTCCTCAATATTTTGTGAGATTGCAAAGAATATAATTATGAAAACGGCATCTACAAACTAACACGTGATATTTTTCTTTAGAAGATGAGAGAAAGATAAATAAGCCAACACAGTTTCCTAAACCCAAATAACTATTTTTTAAACCTTTATTTCCTTAATGTTTAACTCAACAATCACTTAAAACAATAATTTTCTTTCCTTCAGTTTTCTTCCTTCAGTGTTGCATTTGCCATTTGCCAAAATCTTTAATTTTTTTTCCCGTTGTTCTTCTTTTTACGCTCTTTTTATTCTCTTTCAACTTTCAATTTTATCTTTTCTCTCTTTAAAACATGTTTTGCAGTGTTTTTGTCCATATGTTCAACTTTGTCATCACTTTCTCTTTTCAATCTTGTCTTTTGCTTTTCCTTTCAGCAAATATATCTCTAAATACCATTACCAGCTGAGCCTCTGTCTTTACAGCACATAATTCAGCTTTATTGTTTAATGTTGGATACAACGTAAAGTATCCAGTCTACATATTGTATAACAGTGTAAATTGGCTGTGCCCTTAAACTAGACCCCTAAGTGAAAATGGCCAAATAGTGCCCAAAGTGCCAATATTTTGTGTGTCCACCATTATTTTTCAGCACTGCTTTAACTCTCTTGGATATGGAGTTCACTAGAGCTTCGCAGATTTCCACTGGAATCCTTCTCCACTCCTCCATGATGACACCACAGAGCTGGTGGATGTTTGAGACCTTGAGCTCATCCACCTTCCATTTGAGAATGCTCCACATGTGCTCAATAAGATTTAAGTCTGGAGACATACTTGACCTTTACCTTCAGTTTCTTTAGCAAGACAGTGGTCATTTTGGCTTCAGTATGTCACAGGACATGTGGACATTTATGGTCCCCATGAATGAACTGTAGCTCCTCACAGCCGGCAGCACTCATTCAGCCCCAAACCATGATATTCCCACCACCATGCTTGACTGTAGGCAAGACACACTTGTCTTTGTGCTCTTCACCTGGTTTCCACCACACACACTTGACACCATATGAACTAAATAAATTTATCTTGGTCTCATCAGACCACAGAACATAGTTCTAGTAATCCATGTTTTTAGTCTGAATGTCTTCAGCAAACTGTTTGAGGGCTTTCTTCTAGGACGACAAACATGCAGAACAATTTGATACCCCTTAACCTCTGCAGCTATGCTGCCTACCTCTGGTATGAGGCTGAGGACGTGCACTTAACTTTTTTGGTTGATCAAGGTGAGGTCAGTTCCTGTTAAACTTCTGTATGGCTACCGTGCTGCAGCAAACTTCTTATAGACTAGGCCACTTTATGTAGAGCAGTAATTCTTTTTTTAAGATTCTCAGAGAGTTCTTTGCCATGACATGCCATGTTAAACTTACAGTTACCATGCTCCCCATTCACACCCGAGACCTTGTAACACTAACAAGTCACATAATATTGTGAAGGAAAAATAGGTTATGTGGCCATTTTCACTTAGGGGTGTACCCAGTTTTGTTGCCAGCGGTATAGATATTAATGACTGTGTGTTGAGTTATTTTGAAAACACAGCAAATTTACACTGTTATACAAGCTATAGAGTGACTACCTTACATTGTATCAAAATGTAATATATTTAGTGCTGTTCCATAAAAAAAAGATTATAATATAAGAATATTTACAAAAATGCTAGGTGTGTACTAACTTTTGTGAGATACTATAAGTCTTGAACTCTAATAGTATTTTCCATATGAGCTTTGTCTCATTTTGTCCATTTGTCAATTTGTTCCCCTTTTGTTGCTCATTTGGAGTCTAGACAACCTGGATTTTCTTTCCCTATCCAGATGGGATTAAATTTATATGGACTCCTGGATTAATTTCTCATTTGCTACTTGGTTATTTGATTTCCCTTCAAATTGGTCAAATATTTGCCAGTCTTTGCAAATTATAGCCAGTCAGAGACATTTCTGAATTTAAAATAGAGGTTTTAATAAGTCATTGCTCTATTTAATTTTATTGGGAGAATTCTTCTCTCATGACTAAGGGGAGGAAAATAAATAAACAAAAACACATAAACCAGATTATGCTGAGTAAACTTGCATGGATGCACCCGGTATAAAGGTATAAAACAGGTATATTCTAATGTAATGTCCTTTAGTTTTCTCTGACCAGTTGTAGTAGTCATTATGCAACCATGTTAAAATATGCTCGTCCTGAAGGAATTAATACCATCCAGATAAAAAGATTTTTTTCACTGAGGAGACATGTCAAAATCACATTTAACATGTCTCCTCAGTGAAACTAATTCAGTGCTAACAGAGACAATAACCATTGCTAAATGCACTATATCACAGTTTTATTCTATTACATCCTGATAAAATACTGAAATCTGGCAACCCCACTAAAACATATCTACTGATATTTCTGGTTGTAGAAATCAATCACTAATCAATCACTAATCATTTGCTGCCCTCGTTTTTCTCGCCAGGAAAAAATGTACTACGAAATTTGACAGTAGAACCACAAAGTGGCCAATTTACCATCAAAAATTCATAGTAGAATTGTGAACTTTATGGCCAAACTGTGAAAGTTCACATTAAAACTGTCAAGCAATTTACAGATTTACTATGAAATCCCACTGTACATTTTTTCCTGGGTTCACACACATACTGTCAGATATGTTGATTTCTATCAATTAAACTCAGTCAGCTGTTGGTTTCCTGCTAAGCATATGGTCAATGTTAAAGATAAAGTCCTGTGGCTTAGGCAGAGAGCTAAGCACTATTTTAATGGACCCCTTTGGGACTAGACCTTGCACCTGCGCACTCATTACATTAAAACTCTGTCAGCAAAGCACAGTGTTGATGGGAGGTGAGACCCTTACACACAGATTTTTAGTAAGAACTGATAAAATGGCAAACTTAGAAACTCAACAGATCCCGGAGTCTTTTCATACGTTTAGATTTCTTATGAGTATAGTGCACCAATTATATATTCTGTAACTCTGACCTTTTATTCCTCTTTGCATTGTTACTAAAGAGGTGCTAACTTGACCAAACAAAATTAGTTATATAGGATCAGACCCATGGCTTGAAACACAATAATTTCTGGCACCAGGCTGGATTTAACGCTTCCTGATCCAATCTGTTATGAACATGTGTACTGCTGACTGGCACACTGCAGATTTTTCACATGAACACCGAACAAACTGCCTTAAAGCACTGCTGCCATCACATCTGTGATGCATCACATTTCTTGGAAAGGAAAGGAACATTTCTTTATTTACAGAGATAAATTGATAAGGCTCCACAATTAACATTGGTACTGATTTACAGACCTTGGTTTGACCCAATCTGACTGACATATTTTTAAGTATTTTCAAGCACATTTCAAATATTTTTGTATTAAATGTCACAGCATTTAAGGAATAAATATGAATATGGTGTAGTCCATGGACTGTCATGAACATTTTGCTGGTTGGTGGTTACATTTTGTTATTGTGATTTTTTAAACATATATGTCATCTTTAAATAAATATCCCTTCTATATTTCGGGATTCTGGGTAATATTCCATGATGAAAATGCCTCTGCTTTATGGGATCTAATAAGAAGGCTTGTACTCAGTAAATGCTAAAATATTAAACCAATCACTGTTATCAGCAGTACCGACATTTCTGTTGTGGTATGCTGTGTTCAGTCTTTATGCAGGGTTGTTTAGTAGGGAAAATCTAATATTAATTTTAAAGTCTGATGCATTGGTCATTACATAGGAAAACAAGGTAAACACAGAAAATGGAGTGTCAGGTAGAAAAAGTGTCAGGTAGAAAAAGGTATGTAATAAGCAAGACTAGG
>JAUZSU010170309.1:0-13213 GCA_034780255.1 Parotocinclus maculicauda | reverse complement strand
GTGTAGAATTTTGAGGAAAGAGATTAATTTAATACAATTTGGAATAAGGTTGTAACGTAACAAAATGTGGAAAAAGTAAAGCGCTGTGAATACTTTCCGGATGCACTGTATATATATCAAAACTATAAACCAAACTTTAAAACCTGTAAATATGTATATTGTATGATATGCTGCATGAAAGTAATTTTTTACATCTTTTATGCTTGGGGTCAATTTCACCCCAGCAATTTAAACCTTGAGAAAATTATTGACATTAATATTGTGACCCAAGTTCATAACACATATTTTGTTTGATTGTTAACTACTTACAGTAAATAATAGTCATACCCCCCATACCTCCAGAATACCTGTTACACGACCAAGGAGAAATATGCAGATCACCATAAAATCTCATTGATTGATCTAAAATAAAGATCTTCTTTACTTGCTTTATATCATTTCTAAATAAATATTTCTGTTACGTATAACATTTAGAATAGAAAACAACTTATGTTATTAAGAATAGTGAAATATTATATTTGAGGTCAGTTCCAGGGACCCTAGAAAAAACAAACACAATTAAAAACATTTCAACAATTTAGAAGAATTTTTTTGTACAAAAGACCATAATCAGAACATCAGTAAGGAACATATAACAGTTCTTTATTTACAATACAGTTATAAAAAGTACATTTGAGCATTGTCAGGGATTGTTCTATGCTACTGTATGCAAATATCTATGTGTGAATAGAAAACAGTTACGTATTCACCAAAAGAAATTTGACAGAATAGAAACAGACTGAATATGAACAACATCTTATTTTCTCTTTGGGCCACCTGAAGGTACATTCCAGCCTTTTGTCAGCACTACTGTAAACATGATTTGCAGAGAGTGCATGCATGTTCTTTGCAGACGTATTTCTTGCATTTCACACAGGTGTTGTTCATCCACAGTCACGTGGGGGCCTGGATATTAATGAAAGGGTAATCGCTGAACCCATTTGTCCCATATATCCCATATTGCTGCAAGTTTATCACACTCTCGTCTGCCCTGCATTGTTTCTCTGTCATCAAAGCGTATGATACGGGAGAAAACATGGAATGTGTTTAGAGACATGGTGGCTGAAAATATTGCCTTCCAGTGTCAGCAGCCCAAAAGCTTGCAGTTGCTTTGCTTTTTGACTTGTATAGTCATGCCAAAATGAGGAACCCAATGTAGGCTTTCAAGTGGGTCACAACAAAGTATTTTCAACTGTCCCCGTACACACGCCTCCCCTCTAAATTTGTCATCTCAAGTATATTCTTTTCAATCAGTGGTGTTATGAAAAGCTCAAATGCTGATTTTATATCTTGGATATGGGTGACAGCATATCTTGTAAGGTCGGGAACCATTTTGATGACATTAGCAGCACTAAGGACATTAGCAGTCTGCCAGGAAGGTAGCGAATTTGCTGGTGGTTGACAGACAAAAGGAGGGTCAACGCTGAGGGTTTCATTCTCATCAGAGGAGGATGCCTCATAATCAGGGTCCTCCTCAACATCATCCTCTGTCTCAGACACATTCTCCTCTATGTCACTTTCATGGTCAAAGAGCTGTGACAAAACCTCATTGACAGAAAACCTTTCACACAGAGCACACAGACCACCAAGAGAAATGGCTTATAACCCTGCTATGCAAACCTTTTATATGTTTGCTTCACCCCTGTGTTGTGTGAACTATCAACATCTTTTTGCGGGAAAAATATCTTCCCGCCCCCACAGCACGGGACATATCAAAGTTCTCGCAAGAATTATGTTTTCCCCTCCCCCATGTCATGTAAACTAACAGTATTATATTATACTGCTACAGATATGATTATGTTAGGTTAGGGCTCTAAAGTTATCTAAAAGAGCCTGGGGTCAAATTGACCCCAAAAAACACCGATGCCTACAACATGTGTACAGGACAATGAAAACTTATTATCATTTTAATTTTATGTTTACCCAGTTGTCTCTATTAAATTAGGAAAAGTCATAAAATATGAAGCGAAAAAAATGTGTCAATCATTTATTTAAAGACGTTGAACAAATTGACCCCAAAGATAATAGGAGGGTTAAATACAATTAGTGATATATTTAAATATCTTAAGAAGCACTGTGCAAAATGCTCTTCCTGTATAGTGTTTCTCATGAGTTTATCATAAGGCTTGTATGCCAGCCCAAACAGGGGTTAATAATAATGCAATGTCATACTACCATTTGGCCAATTATGTACTCACTGTGGATATGTATTTCTCAGAAATTTCCCATAATGCCAAAACAATTCCACTGCCAACCAATAGTGGAAGCCCCTACCTATCACCAGTGTAAGTCATTATAGCATGACTTTAATAAGGATTTATAAAGAAATGGTACAGTAGAATCAGGTCAGACATACACTGGTGATATCACTAATTGTATTTAATGTACAAATTATGAAGTATCCCTTTAAAGTAGACATTTAAGCCATAAGTACTTTCATGCAGCAGATCATACAATATACATAATAACAGGCTTTAAAGTTTGATTTATAGTCCTGAGTTTTCATATTAAACGTTATAGATTATGCAGTTATTTCAGCTCCGTAAATAACAGTAAAGCCGTTTCTCTCTGCTTTGCGAGCGTTAATATATGGTGAGCAGTGAAATACCGCAATATCACGCATATAAGCGTATTTGGATTTAAAGCGCGGATAACTTGACTGGATGACGGAGACTTGAGGCTGGTCAGTATGTAAGACTTTTTATTTCTGAACAACCCGGTGAGCTACACGTGTCCGAACGCCGTCTCCTAACAACTTCTTTTCTTCGCCCCATAGTTCCTGCGCATGCGCACTCTCACACAGACCACAACATGATTGACAGAACGCCCAGCCAATCCTACCCTTACAAAAGGCTTGCGGTTTTTTGCAAATTGCGGCAGTTAGATTGTAAATCTATTAAAACCATTTCTTAGTGAGCACCTAAGAGGTAAGACGAACCTGTGTACAAAATTTCATGTAAATCCGTTTGGTGGTTCCAGAGATTTCGTGATGAGTCAGTCAGTCAGTCAATAGGTCAGTCAGTGGTATTTCGCGTATATATATATGTAGGGATAAGGCATCATATATCATTTGTGGAAACCCTTTCTAATTATTGAGCTCTGCTATTTCATGACTATGTCATGAATCTACACAAAATACACTGCTCACAAAGATTAATCAATTTAATTTAGGAAAATTTCCTTATTATTGTCAGCAGACAATGTGATAGTATTACAGTGTTAGGGAACTCGGTATACTGCAGTTTGCAAAGTAATTGACACAATAAAAACATAAAATTGTGATTGCATAGGTATTCACCTGTGAATTTGTGAAGGTATGACATATACACTAGCGATGGTGCAAACAACTGTAATCAGAAGGCCCCTAATGTATTGAATATGGCCTAAGAACTAAATATGTATACAGCTTTTTCTAAAGCTTTTTCTTTCATCAACCTTCTGTTCTTCTGTCCTTAAACAAGAACTGGTTTGCCAAGTTTGATTGAGAACTTGGCTGGCTTACACAGAACCTTGACCTCAACTCTATAAGTCAACCCCATACACCAGAGCTTAGATGAGAGAGAGAGATGTCTAATGTCAGAAGCCAAGTTCACAGTCAAGTTTCAAAAACCAAGTGGAAAGCCCTTTCAGAAGAACAAATGTCAGGAGCAAAGTCCACACTAATAACCATGCTGTGGATCTAATTTTTGCTTTCCAAAAACTTTGTTTACATAGTGTACTTTTGATGGAACCTCTTCAGCATCTAGTCCCTGCACCTGTTGGTTTTAAGCTGCATGCCGAATACAATACTGTGGGGCACATCAATAGTGAGCACAATGAAAGAGAACCTTTTTTAGGCTTTATTACACATCTGCTGTTTGCTCTCATAATCGATGTGTATGACATTTACCAAGCATCTGTTTGTGCATTAGTTTAGAAAATGGTGTGTATGAATTTGCCGAGATTGTTTCCTATCTAAAATGTGCCTTCATTATAAATTTACCATAATGTGATGCTTTCATTAAGGCTGCTGCTAATGTCAGAATTTCCACTTGACATTTGTATGTGAAAAGAAACGTAAATTATTGTAAAATGTAATGAATGCCTACCATTATTTTGATATTTGTATCATAGGAATTCTACACAAAGGCTCTGGAGAAAATGTGTTCATCTCTGAGCAGCAACCCCCAGTCATCAGCAGCATCATGGGAAATGGCCGGCGGCGCAGCATCTCCTGCCCCAGCTGCAGTGGCTTGGCTGAGGGCAACAAGCTGTTGGCACCTATGGCATTGGCATGCGATGGAGAGGGCAATCTGTATGTGGGTGACCTTAATTTTGTCAGAAGGGTGTATCCATCCCTGAACACCACTGCCATCCTGGAGCTACGGTAAGTCACAAATATGCTGCCATGTTGATTTAAAAAAACAATAATATTAACTTTTTAGACATTTAAATACTTTTTTCTGTCTCCTGTCTTTTGTCATGAAGAAATAAAGATTTAAGACACAGGTAAGCCCCACACATTAATAGTTCTATTTTACAATTTTTCTATTACAATTACAGCTTTTTAAAACATGTCTGAGTCATTTCCAGAACTATTCCCAACTATATTTTATTATTTTTTTCTATGTCTGATATTGAAGCTGCCTCATTTCTAAACATTATTACCCAGATCATAATATTTCATTATTCTTACCAAGGTGATGGTGTTCTTGGTTGAGATCATTAGGACAAATATCTTCATTTTTCCTTATTTCCATAGCAACAGTCCAAGCCACAAGTATTACCTGGCAGTGGATCCAGTCTCCAGTGCTTTGTTTCTGTCAGACACAAACTCTAGACAGATCTACCGCGTACGTTCACTGAACGGTGCTCGTCCACTCATGGATAACGCCCAAGTAGTGGCAGGCACAGGGGAGCAGTGTGTGCCTTTTGATGAGGCCCGCTGCGGGGATGGAGGCAAAGCTGTGGAAGCCACACTGATGAGCCCCAGAGGTGAGAGACTTAGTTCTGCTTTCTGTATCAGTAAAAAGTGAGGGTAAACTTTATTGATTTCAGAGAAGCATATTTATTAGGGTCTAAGGGAAGAGTGAGTGAATTATGTGAGGCACTCAGAAAGTAGCCGAATACAGTGTTGTGAAATTTCCAACTTGTAATATTTCGTAACATTTTTAATATTGTATCTGAAACTCTGAGCAAGTTAGCCATGACATGAATATGTTTTGTCTACCACAGTAAGGTCCCCTGTATGGGATACCATAAGGTTTAGGGTGATAGGGTCATAATCCTGAATGAGATTCCACACAATCATCCACTTATTCACACTTAGGGTCATTAACAATGCTTTGCATAAGTATTCACCCCCTTAAACATTTCCACATGTTGTATTGTTGCATCCTGGAATTTGAAATTAACTTAACTGTAATTAAATGTCATACATCTACATAAAATAGTCAATAGAATTCAAGTATGAGGAAACTTGGTAGAGTTTACAAAATAACTGACACAAAAAAATTTTTTTAGTGATTGAAAGCATTCACCTCTATTATATTTAAAACATTACATACACAGTAGTTATTTTGTAAGAAATTGCCATCTGAAAGCCCCTAATTTATTGCATACACTCCACATTTTATTGTCCTAAGAACTCAGTATCAATATACCTTGTTCTGAAAAGCACATGAGTTTGACAAAATTGCAGGGCTATCAAAACCAGGACAAAATTATTGCAAACTATCGATCAGGCTGTAGTTATAAAAAGCTATCCAAAACTTTCAAGGGTCCACAGAGAAGCATTAAATCCATTATTAAGAAATGTAACGAATATATGACAACCTCAACTTTGCTTAGACAAGGCCGTCCATCAATAGCCATTGACTGATTAAAAAGGGCAATAATCAAAAAAGCAGCCAAGAGGCTGAAGGTTTTTCTGTATGAGCTGAAGAGATCTGCAGGTGAGATGGGGAAAGATGCTTGGACAACCACTTCCCTGCCAAAGCAACACAGGATTAGTAAAAAATAGAGTGTGAAAGTCAAAGCCTAGACCTAATTTCAATTGAGAATCTGTGGCAAGATTTGAAAATTGCTGTTCACCATTATTCTCTGTTCAACCAGAGTCCCAGTACTGCTCCTAGTTTACAAATATAATGAAAGACACGTTAGGTCAGGGTTGGGTATGAAAAATAAATGAATTTATTAATCTGTCATTCAAATGATAAATAACCCAAGTAAATTTTATTTAATTTAAATTCTATATTGCAACTCAACTAAATGTACAGGTAACATGATACTCTAAGGATAATGTGCCACTGTCATCTTTATGTAGGACAAAGCTTGCCATTATAAATATCCTCAGCATATAAAATAGATAGGTTTAAGCCATTGAGTCTATTTGTGAGATCATAAACTGAGTGCCACCCAAATATATTTTTGCAGGACTGTTAGTGTAACTCGGTTATGATGCTATAGACTTATATTTAAACACACAAGAATGGTTAATCAACTAGAAATCATATTTTTTGGTGCAGGTATCCTTTAAGTAGCACATAAGCATAAAATTAGGCATTTGTTTCCAGAAATTATGCAGGAGCCCTGCTGGTTCTTAATAATAAAGCTAAATCTCGACTCGTATAAACTAAATCATGAGGACAGAGTAACCAGGCAAACAGCATAATCACAATATTGTACTAACAACCACAAATGATTTCTCTCTGTTTTTAATAAAAGAAGTAAAGGGGGTAAAGCATCTCTTGCCTGAGATGTACAGTATTGCATTCGTATAGTTAGATATTATTTTCTTTGATAGTGAGGATTATGTGCACCACATATACTAATGACAGTATTCATTGCACGGATTTGCCTTAACTCAGCCTTGCCAGTCTCTGGAGGACAGTTCATTAGCATGTTTAGACATCTCTTGGCACACTGTGTTTAACATATGTAGATGTGTTGCTGAAGCATCTCTGCAATAAAGGAAAGATATATTTGTTTACTGGCCTGTTTTATGGTGAAGGTCATTTCAGCCAGTCTCAGCTATTGTTTGTGTTAATGTCTGTTGCCTGCAGGCATTGCTGTGGATAAGAATGGAGTCATGTACTTTGTGGATGCCACCATGATCCGTAAGGTAGATCAGAATGGGATCATATCCACTCTGATTAAAACTAATGACCTGACTGCAGTGCGGCCCCTCAGCTGTGACACGAGCATGGATGTCAGCCAGGTTAGCATAATCTCTGTCGCTCTCTCTGTCTCTCTCTCTCTCTCTCTCTCTCTCTCGCTCATTCTCTCTCTTTCTCTCCCTCACTCTCTCTCTCTCTCTCTTTCACTCTCTCTCTCTCTCTCCTCATAATGGGGAAGAAAGGTGATTTAAGTGAGTATGGTGAACTCGATGTCATGACTGGTATGTCTGTGTGTGTGAGTGTGTGCGTGCGCGCACTTATATACGCACACACTCACTGGCCACTTTATTAGCGACATCTTGCTAGAACCAGGTTGGACTTTTTTTCCCTTTAGAACTAGTCTGAGATGATCAGAGCTGTAACATTACATGTCAAAGACAGGTACGCTGTGTTCATAAAGGAATGGATGTGGTTAGCTTCAGTACTCAAGTAGACTGTGAGGCCCAAGTGTGCCACAAAAATGATGTTTTACTTGACGATCCTTTGTGAACCTTAGAGATGGCTGTGCATTTAAAAATGCTTTTAAAAAATAGAATAATTTATTTTTGTCAATTAACAAAATGCAGTGAATAAATAAAAAGAGAAATCAAATCAAACACAAGGTTATTATACTGCATCAACAAGGTCTCTCCCAGGCAAAGACTTCAAAGCAGACTGTGGCTTTAAGATGTGCTTTTTAATTTTTTTTTTTTTTTAAAGCACAAAGAAATGAGTAATTTTGAGGAATGGAGACAAAATTTCCAAGACCACTTTGTGCTGCCAATGAAAGTAACATCGTGCTTATAAAATTCGAAACTGGAACAGTGCCATCAGCTCAGAAGTGGCAGAAACCAGTGGGACACAGGTATGCCTATCTGCTTTGCAGATAGGGAAGTCTTGCCAGAATTGGCCTTCGTGGCAGAAATGTGCCCAAAATCTATGCCTTTGATGTGTTGTCATTAAGCTATTGTTATTAAGAAGGATCTTCAGTGTAAAGAAGAACAAGGGGCAATGCTATATATTATATACATCTGGAAGTATATATCCACCCTTCCATCTTGGAACAAAACTTAGAGACAGAAGTGTACAGTACAGTATACTATGTACAGTACCATACTGTACAAGATAAATATATTTGTCAACATTCCCTGTCACTTGGCAAAACTGAATTTTATTTTAAGTAGACACAGCCATAGTCTGTCCTATTGCAAATCCTGGCATTTACAATATTGTCTCCACCGTCTACTTGACAGCCAAAATGGAGCTGACAGGAGTGAAATGTAGTTTGGACTTTTGAGTCAGCCAGAATAAAAAAGGTATATTATTCATTATGTCATTCTGAAAATATAAGTATCCCCCATGATTAAGCCCAAATGCCTTTGATATATGGTGAACTTAAAGAGAGAATCTTATTTTATTTCATCTTTTGGTTATGCGGAGGTTCTGGAGCTTCACAGGTGGCAAAAATTACACAAATTAAGCCCTGGAGCCACCCCATTCAGAATATCACTCCAGCTATCCCAGATATGATCAAGTATGCAAGATGTCTCCTGATGGTCATAAAAAACTTTTCAAAACAGTATGAAATAGTTACATCCAACACAGATTCTTCAGTGCAAATTATCTTTGCTCTCCCTCTCTCTGCTTAGAAAGCAAACTTGCTACCAATATGAAGTAAACTCAATTTGATGGACAGATATTTATGTCTGTAAATGTATGTGCAGGTACGTCTGGAGTGGCCCACTGACCTGGCTGTCAACCCTATGGACAATTCACTGTACGTGCTGGAAAACAACATTGTCCTGCGCATTACTGAGAACCAGCAGGTGATCATTGTGGCTGGGAGGCCCATGCACTGCCAGGTACCTGGCATTGACTATTCTCTCAGCCGACTGGCTATCCACTCAGCGCTGGAGAGCGCCACAGCTATTGCCCTCTCCCACTCTGGTTTGCTCTACATCGCCGAGAGCGACGAGAAGAAAATTAACCGTGTGCGGCAGGTCAGTGCAGATGGTGAGATCTCGCTTTTGGCTGGTGCTGCATCTGATTGCGACTGCAAAAATGATGTCAACTGCAACTGCTTTTCTGGAGACGAAGGCTATGCTGCCGATTCAGGCCTCAATGCACCCACCTCACTGGCTGTAGGTCCCGATGGCACACTCTATATTGCTGACCTCAACAATATCCGGGTGCGGATGGTACGTGGCAATCATCCAAGCCTGAATTCTGCAGGTCAGTATGAGCTGGGATCGGCCCTGGAGCAGGAGCTCTATGTGTTTAGTGAAGATGGCCTGCACAGGAACACGCTCAGCCTCGTTACTGGTCTCACGCTATACAACTTCAGTTATGGCATGGACGGAGAGCTGGCTTCTGTTACCGACAACTCCAACAACACTCTAAAGATCAGAAGAGAGGCAGGAGGAGCAGTCCGTCTGTTACTGCTTCCTGAGAATCAGGTGGTGACACTGGGCATGGATTCAGCCGGAAACCTGCGCTCTGTTTCTGCCCTCAACCAGGAGGTTGCACTCCTCACTTACATCGCCAACACTGAGCTGCTCGCCTCCAAGGCTGATGAAACTGGGTGGACAAACTTCTACAAGTATGTAATACATTTTATAATACATTCTGAGTATGTTATAAAAACCCCTGATAGAAATTGGTTCAGAACAAGTCTGTAAAGACTTTCAGGCATTTTTTATTCTATGTACTATATAATATTTATAGACAGACAGACTGTTCAGGTTCAGGTAAACACCTCTGGGTATACCCTCCCCCAGTTTTTGGTGTACTTGTGTTTGTGTATGATTACACTTGATTTGAACATTAAATATTTAATATGATGGTGTGTGGTTTGAAATGTAGCCTGTGGTTTAACTAGTCTGCTCAGGTGTTGAACACCAGTGATCTATATCAAATTTTCCAGGTGGTGCTATAGTGGCGTGTGGCCAGTCACTTAAACACTTACTACATACACAAACAGGTCTATGTAAACAATTCATTTAATGAATAAAATAAAATCCAAAATAACATTAAATTCAAAACATTATTCTGCGTTTTCTTGGTCGCTATGGGACGCATGTCTGACAGAGTACTATTAAACCAGTCAGAACTACTCATTTGAATGCATTCTGTGAGCGTGTCCTTTTCTGATAATATTTTGAAGGATTTGAGAGTGTAAGTCTCTTAGGCCAGACTTTTTTAATTGCTTGTTTCTCGGATGTCCCTACTTCCCTGAATCTACTGAGGAGGGAGGAAGAAATAAAAATAAATTTTTAATTTAAAATAAAATTTGTTTAATGTACAATTAAATTAAAGTGAATCTGTACAGAACAATTATGTACAGAACAATACCGTTGGCTCTCCACTGGAGGGCAGAAAAAGCCCCCAAAAAAAGTTTTTTTTCAACCATTGGTACCATTGGTGGTGGCGGATCCGCAAATTGCTAAAAAAAAAATTTTGTTTTTTTGTATTCTTCAAATATGATCGTCGGCGGATCCGCGAAACTAGCAATAAAAAAAAGTCTGTCCTTAACAAATTGACAAGATATCAGATTTCTGATTTTCACTAAGGGGGCTGGCCCATAGATGTCTAACCCTTCTGGGGATCTTTAAGAAGGTGCTATGTATTTGTCATTCGCAAATGTCACTGTCTTAGCTGTGCATACTAATTTGTCCAGACAACGACAAATTGCAAGGAAATTTTTATTAATTTAGCAAGGTCAGCCAAGTCTACCTACAAAATTATATAGACAGTTTTCTGGCAAAGGAGCCGAGGATGAACTTTATTTTTAATTAACAACCAATGGGTGAGTTTGGTGTTTAGCTATTTAATGTTTTGGCTGCCCTTTATAATTGAGTGATCCTACTTTGTTGAATAGCTGAACTTGTAGAATTGGTGGATTGTTTTCAGAAAATTAAGCTAAGAAAGATAGGGAAACATTGCTGTGATGGAAAATGTGCATTAACCATTAAATAATGAAGTTCTTCAATTTATTGGGAGCATATGGAGTATTAGAGTCTCCACAAAAATATCTGCAGCCTGTGCTGCATTACCAGGGTTGCAGAATCCCATGAGAAAATGCTGCACCAAGTCTATGAAAATAAACCCAAAAGAAGAGAAATCTTTACAGACAAACAGACCTGGCAACCGTGGTATTCCTGTGGTAATCATAGTGTGAGTATACAAGCTCTAAGAAGTCTGATTACTGAACTAAAATCCAACTCTCTTTATCTGATTTCTAGATAAAAGTATATGTATGTATATATGACCACTTGAATAATTAAATAACTGCAGAAATTATTAAGTGCATGTAAACGAGTTCATATGCGTGTGCGTGTTTGGGTATGAGTTGTGATGAGGGTGCAGAAAGGGTACCCACTGTATGCCCTGGGTTTTGTGAATTAGCACCAACAGGACAGTGATGACTTTGCCACCATTTCTTATCTTAATTGCTCACATAGACCTATATTTTTTTTTAAAGATATATTTGGTCAGTGACAATTTTTTAGAAGTTAGTGCTCTGTATTTTTTGTAGGGAAACTAGTCAACTATTTGTTTAAACCTAAGCTTAAGCATATATTGCTGTATACACAAACCGTGAATGGTTTAGACTCCCTGAAGTTCAGGGCTGAGAAAGAAGAATGTGTAGAAGTCAGACCTAAGGACCAAACCTTGCTTCCGAGTGGTTTTGGAGCCACCTAGTGTTAATAGTATTGTTCTGCTTCCTGGCCTCGCTAAAACAGCTCTGAAATAAGTTGAGACCTTTTCAAATTTCCTCAAGATCAACAAACAGTATGTGCATGTATGGCAACAATTTCACTCCAGTATCAGTTGAATTCCAAAAGAGACATATCTCATTCAACTTAATGAGGAACTGATTAGGTGATCACTTGACCCCAATCTTGTTTATTGAGAAGTACAAGACATGAAAGCAGTGATTGAAATACTGATTTTGGAACATCAGTAACTAAAACGTTAGTATTTTTTAAATTAATATAAACTTGCTTTCTTTGTATTATTATTCATATTATTGATGGAGGTCTGAAAACATTGCATCTTTGTTATTTCAACCAGTTGTCATTCACGGCGTATAAATGCTCCTTCATTGCTGCAAAAAATATATTTTTGTATTTGGAATTTGTAATGCAGTATAATGTATAGCGTATAATGCTATAAAATAAAACACTCATACAGTACCTACAAATAGTAAAACCAGAGAAACTAATCTTTTAGTGAGTTCTTAACTTGTTCAGGTTGCACGGTGGTTCGGTGAGCAGCAAAAAGGCCCTGGGTTCGATCTGAGGTGGAGTGACCTGGTTTCTTTCTGAGCAGAGTTTGCATGTCCTCCCATGCGTGGGTGTACTCCAGGTACTCCGGTTTCCTCCCACAGTTCAAAGACATAGGTTCATTGACTACGACAAATTGGCCCAACTTGAGTGGCTTTGTCAGACCAACCTAATTTTTACCATTTGTATTGATGTAACATTGTGTCCATCGCTAAAATGGCCATTGATACTGAATGCGACTTTAAATAAACCAAATAACAATCTTATTTTTTTTCAGAGCTATATGTAGCTATTGTAGTTTGCAGTGCTGGTGTGGGTTTGACCTGGTTTTTTCCTGTCTTTGCAGCTATGACAGTGAGGGTCGTTTAACAAATGTCTCGTACCCCACTGGTATGGTGACCAGTCTGCACCGTCAGATGGAGCAGTCAATCAACATCGATATGGAGAGCTCCAACAGAGATGATGATGTTGCTATCATTACCAACCTGTCTTCTGTGGAGGCATCTTACACAGTTCTTCAAGGTAATAAGAGTGTGTTACTGCACAGTCGAATGAACTGTGAACCTGTAGTTATTAGTGCTATTTACTAGTTAATGACTAATAACAGGGGCGGCACGATGGCTCAGTGGGTAGCACCACTGTCTCTCAGCTAGAAAGTCCCAGGTTCAATCCCAGGGTGGAGCGGCTTGGTTCCTTTCTGTGTGGAGTCTGCATGTCCTCCCTGTGTCTGCGTGGGTATACTCCCACAGTCTA
>JAUZSU010170298.1:0-13215 GCA_034780255.1 Parotocinclus maculicauda | reverse complement strand
AGTTGTAAGTCGCTCTGAATAAGGGCGTCTGCTAAATGCTGTAAATGTAAATGTAGGCAACGCATCCCCGGAGTGATACAGCTTTAGTGTGAGAAAGCCGTGCTGTTATATCAGCACAGTTGGAACACTTTTCAACCAATCAGATTGTGAGGTCGGAACTAACTGTTGTATAAACAGGTACAATTCATACAGGTAATGAATGCAGAATAGGATGGCTTCTTAAAGAAATACTAACAGGTCTGTGAGAGTCAATTTTTGTTGGTTCGTAGGTGATCAAATAATTAGTTCATGCAATGCAAAATGCAAATTAATTATTTAGAAATTTGTTAATAATGTAGCATAGGAAGACACTGTGGTAACTTGCTAAAACATTGCGGTGACTTTTGGGGGGTTGGGCATCACACTAGTATGATGTAAGGGATATTATCAAAGGTATCCACACCTGTTCTGGACAAGTGTTCTGGTCAGGGAACAAAGGCCTTAAGCTGAATGGTTTGTGTGAGTCCCATAGTGAAGTTTGCCACACCACTGGACCTTGAAAGGTCATTGCACAGCCAAGTCATCTCTACGCTGGCATGGAGTGCAGTGTTCACTTATTCTCAATGTTTATTTGCATGCATGAGGAATTCAAAATACTGTGGCAAAGATTTGCAGATGCTGGAGCAAGCACGAGTGCACTCATTCACGTCAGTTCTGATCAACAACAAGCAGATTCCTCCAAATCATGTATGCTGTGTAAATTCACAAGAATGCAGAAGTAAACAAGTTGCTCACATTGTATTAAATTCATTTTATTTGTTTTGTAATGTCAAAAAGTTAGACATAAAAATAGCATCATAAGTGATAAGTGGGTGTTCTTGCTTTTGATACCTGAAGCTTCAGTAGGTGACTTGCACCTCACTGACTAAATAAAAAACCCCAGATATAAATATCAGTTTGATGCTAAACTCGGCATGCAGTCTTAGGCAGATATGTAAATCATTACAGGTGTTGTTTGATTAGTCATTGGGTCTTGCCACAAAAGAGCATAAAAGTGCTTCATTGGCTGCCCTATAAAAAGAGTTAGAGGATAATTTTGGATCACTGACTGCTAGACACATTTGCCCATAGATGTTACAGCCAGGCTTTTAGATCCTGCACACAACCGTAGGTTACCAAAGTCGCGATTCCCAACTGTGTGAGCTGCTTGGTGGATAAAACTTCTGGTGATCTGTCTAGGCCAGCAAGTGACTGTTCTCAGTGTGTGCATGCCCTCATGGAACCTCAGTTCCCAACACTTGTAAAAGCTAGATCAGAACAGTCTAGATGACAGGCAATTCATAGAGACAGCCTTCCTACTTCTTTCAGTCCAATAATGCACCCTCTTTAAAAGTCTGTCAGCTGGGCAACATATATTTAGTGTATCGTACAGGCATGCCTAGCAGTCGATCATTCTCTTCAGTAGTCGATCGAAATGATCTTCCATTATGAGGCACATTACACAAAAGTTCCTATGAGATTCTTATTATAGGGTAGTAGGGGAGGCACTTTTATGCTCTCTGATTACTCCAATGTTAGATCAGGTCACACATTTAATAACATATTTGCCTGAGACAGAACTACATGCCGAGATTTAAAGCAAACTGAGATTAAGTCAAGTCAGATTTTTTTCATGTAACACTTTTTACAATGGTGCATTATCTCAAAGCAGGTTTACAATATTATATTATCTTAAAAGGCCAATCCCAAATTGAGCAAGTCTAGGGCGACAGTAGAAAGGAAAAACTCCCTAAACGTAGTAAGGAAGAAAACTTGGGAGGAACAATACTTAAAAAGGAAGTCCTTCTTGGATGGCATAGTTGTTAATTGTAAGAATTTAGTTTATAGTAATAGTAATTCTTAGCAAGTAATAACAGATATAAACATTTTATAGAATAGCATAACATATGAAATTTCCCTCAGGTTTGCCCCAGGCATGGCGGGACTAGTTTCTGGTTTATGCTGAAGTGGAGAAACATCTAAGTGTGTGGTGCACACTAAGTGGGGCTGGAACTGGTACTATAACATAAACATCAGTGTAGTTAATGTTATGAGATGTGGTGGTTTTTACTAGGACCCAGGAATGCGGGATAAGTGTATCCCACTACGTATCATAACAATAAGGAAATGATATAGAACAACTGAAAAGGGATAAAGAGCGGAGCGTAAGGCTCCTAACACAAAAGAACCAAAAGGATAAAGGGGTGCGCCGAGGTTGCTTCCCGAGTGGGAGCAACGCGCAAACAGGTCGCGAGAGGGCGCCAAAGCGCCAGTCGGGGCAGATGTGCAGAAAGCACTTTTTTGGGACGTCTCTTTAAATCTCTTAAGGCACGGAGGTAGTCCAAATGCCAGGGAGCGAGCGTGAGCTTGAATGTGCATGCAATTAAATTAAAGCTAAACCGGGACACGTCTTATAGAGTGCATGTTGCCGGGTAGGACGTGAAGCAGCTGTTTGGGATCAGGACATAATTACAATAAGTGGATATAAGGCCGCCTCACCGATGGCTCTGTAATGGCGACCGGCAAGGACAGCCGAACGCTCCGGGGGAAGATAGGAACCCTAACAGTTAATTACAGAGTTTATATTTGGGTTATTTTTTAATTATTACTATTATTGGTTAATTTAGGTATTTAAAAGATCAGTAAGTTCCTACTAATGCATGATTATTTCATTTTGAAGTATCTCCTAATTTTTGTGAGCAATATATGTCAGTATAACAGATTGTGTGAATTTCAGAAGACCTTACAACTTTCTACAAAAAAGTGAGCGTTTGTTGGAATGTGTGTACGAGGTTTTGCTCTCAGAGGTAGAGGCAAAAAAAAAAAATAGTATTATTTGGTTGTTTATCATCCGGCTGTGCAGTTTCAATTAATTTGATGTTGTTTTGCTTGTGAACTTTGTGTGGCCGTTTACAATATAGAATCGTAATCTTTCTCATTGTTGTTATTTCATAAACAATATTAGATTAGTCATGTTTGTTTAGGATAGGTATATAATGTGATATAATTTTCATTATCTTCCACTTAATCCAGCCGGTGCCCACCTAGCAGCTCTGGGCACAAGGGCAGGAACAAACCTAGACAGGTGCCAATCGGTCATGGGGGGAGGCACAGACGGACTGTTGGAGGAAACCGGGTTACCCGGATTAAACCCACACAGACACGAGGATGACATGTAGACTCTACACAGAAAGGACCCAGGCTGCTCAACCCTGGGATTGAACCTGGTACCTTCTTGCTGTGAGGCAGTGGTGTTATTCACCGAGCTGCCATAATATAATATAATTTAATAAAATTTAATATAATTTAATATAATATAATATAATGTAATATAACAGTGTGCATGACGATGTATAATGACATAAAAAAAACCTAATAATTATAATTACAATAAATAAGTAATTTTATGGTATAGATAATGCTATTTTTGGTATGCCTGCTGCATTATTGTATTATTATGTAATTAAAGTCATAATTATATAGCCAACAAATAATCCTGATCGGCCTATAGTGATAATGCAATAAGTGTAGGGTTCCTGACACAAAAAGGTACCCAAATAAAACTGGCATGAGAGACCGGATTTTTCACGTTCAAGTAATTTTTAGTACATCTGACTGTGATTGTGAAATCAGGCATATGCCATGTTTTTTCTTAAACACAACATTAGTAAACAAGACCCCTGTTCTCTGTGTTGCCTATGGTAAAAAATATTGTGAGCTTGTGAAATTATGTTTAGCAGTCTTTACTACAACAGCAGTTACTGAAGGCTTAGTTCTCTAGTGACAGTGCCCCTTTAAATGCTTTATAGGGTCTAGGTCAGGAGACTGTGAAGTCCAGATTTATTCACAATGCTTATGATTTGTGAAGAAAAACATTGTATAATAATTAGGGGTGTAACTAATCACAAATCTCAAGAGTCGGCTCGTTTCACGGTTTTTGATTCACGGATCGGATAATTTTTTGGATCAGCATTAAAAAAAAGAAAAACACGACTTTGTTTTTAAGATTAAAGATCTGGCATAATCTTCGTACTGAAGTGTAAACTATGGTATTTCGCAGCATGGCTCAAGCACTTTCACCATATATTTAAATCCTTTGTTTTCCACGACGGAGTATGGCCTCTGCAGCTACAGTGGGCACAGAAAGTATTCAAACCCCTTTAAATTTTTCACTCTTTTTTTATTGCAGCCATTTGCTAAAATCAAAAAAGTTCATATAATTTTTCATTAATGTGCACTCCGCATCCCATCTTGACAGAAAAAAACAGACGTAGAATTTTTTGCAAATTTATGAAAAAAGAAAAGCTGAAATATCACATAGTCATAAGTATTCAGACCCTTTGCTGTGACACTCATATGTAACTCACAAGCTGTCAATGTAACTAATAGTGAAAAATTTAAAGGGGTCTAAATACTTTCCGCACCTACTGTGTAAACATCCCGATAGATTTGGTAATAGCCTTAGCCCGCTCCGATTCAGTAGCAAAAGGCTGCTTAAATGCTGTGGTAAGAAGTTGTTGTTGTGTCTTCGCTACTCTTTTCATCGCTGAACTACCTGGGTGATGCCGCTTTAAATATGTGGCCATACTCTACTTATTTCCGTGGTTATATTGCTTTCTTTTGCCACAGTGCCTACAAACTGTAATGGTTTTGTCTGCCACCCGTTCTCCGCTATCAGCATACAGTATGTTACAGGGAAAATAAAAAAAAACACATATGTGATTTAAATGATGCGGGAGGCTTTTCAAGTTCCTCCTCTCTAGCAGCCATGATGACTTTAGTATAACTGTTTAAAATGCGCTGCAATCACGTGAAACAGTGGCTTTGAGTATATCTTTACATCTTTATATCCGTGTCGAGGTTTAGAAAATTATCACTTCAACTATATAATAATTACTAAAACTGCATTCCATACTGTCATAGTCAAACTTTTGGCAACTAATCCACCGTTTAATCGTGTACCAATCAGTGGGGTGTGATCCAAATGGATCACGGTTTATTATTACTAATAATTACACTAATAATAATTGTAAAAATAATTTCCTGGTTATACATGTGTCACATAATTTGTACCAGTAAATGTAAAGCAAGTTTGGGCAATATGGAAATTACAAAATAGGTAGTTACTGTAAATCTACTTAAAATCACATTACTTTTCACAGTATACAATTTAGCGTTTATCAGGTTCTGATAATATAAGCTATCCACAAACTGTTTGTTGCAAATGTGGCTTTAATTCCAGCCATAGTATAACAATTGCTACCGATCTCAGTATGCATCCAAAACTACCTGTTGGTCATTTGATTATAGTATGTCAAATGTTAACCTAAAAATTGCTCAATAGTCTGGACATTATAACTTGTTCACAAGCAAGAATTGATTCACCATTTTGTGAACAACTGCGTGAGCAAAGGGTCCAACATTTTAAAAGCGTTTCTCATCATGCAATTGCAAGGAATTTCATAATTAACAGTCCATAATATCATCAATAGCTTTAGAGAACCTAGTGAAAACCAATACTGAATGCCCATGACCATTGATGCCTGACACCACATTAAAAACTGTCATTCTGTAATGCATATGTGAGCTCAAAAACACTTTAGAAAACCATTGTCAGTGAACACAGTTCGTCGCCCCATCTACAAGTGTAAGTTAAAACTCTACCATGCAAAGCGAATGGTAGACTGACAGGTCCACATTTTAAATTGTTATCGGAAATCATGGACGTCGTGTTCTTTGAGCCAAAAAGGAAAAGGAATGTCTGGATTGTTATCAGTGCAAAGTTTAAAAGTCAGCATCTCTGATGGTATGGGTGTGTGTTAGTACCCATGGCATGGGTAACTTGCACATCTGTGAAGGCATCATTAATGCTGAAATGTACATACAGGTTCTGGCAACATATGCTGCCATCCAAGCAACGTCTTTTTCCGGGACGTCACCGGAATTTATATTTATATTATTTATATTTAACAAATGATAGATGTTGAGGTTGCACTTAATCGATTATCAACAGGACTGATGAGCTCCAAATAGAGCCATTTAACACAAATGCACTTGTGACCTATCGATATCAGTCTATCTTCACTCAGCTTCATTGTCAGTTGCAGCAGGACTTACACTGATTAAAAGGAATAGGTGACAAAGAAGGGAGGATGCAGGTCTTCTAATGTAGTCTTGTCAATAGTGCCCTACATTAATGTCATTAACTTAAATTCACTTCACTGGATTCAGCAAAATTATGCTACATTGAACAGGATTAATGGTTATCAATTTGAATTTATCTAGTGGAACAAGGCCAGCCTACAACATGCTAATGTAGGGTAAATGTTTCAGTATGCGAATGTATGGTCATGCATGGTACAGTAGATGTAGGTGCAGGTGTTAGAGACTTCTGCTCTTAACTACACACATGAAAAGACAACCCATGAGATGCATGAGGGAGTAGAAAGACACAATGAGAAGAGGCCTGACAAAGGAGAACTGAAATAAACATGAAAGCTGTATTTGGGCACTTTGCTGTGGAAGGGGGATAAGTGCCAGAGCGAATCTATAAGCCAAAATCAGCCAAAAGGGGCACGTCATCATCACTATCGACATTTTTATGAGTTTAAAACTGGTTATTGTGCTACAATAACAAACAGTTCATGCCTGCATCATTTAATGTTAAACAATATTGAGATAAAAAAAACACTGTGAAGTTGCAACACTGTGGACCAGAATGTCCAGGGTTCAAATTTGACCCTGGTTAAATACTGCCAAATTTGAAAATTTACTAAATGTCAAAAAATAAATAACATTTGGTATATCCATGCTAAAAATGAGAAGATCATGCAAGTGTACATGCTAAACAATCAACAGACAAGCAATAACTACATTAAACCACCTTGTACCAGTTCGAAACATGATACTGTGTATGGTCTTGCTAATTGACAGGCAAACTAAAATCTAAAACACGACCGCTGGCCTGATAACAAGAACTGAGATTTGTACTGTACATTAAATGGCAACTTTATTACAGACACCCTTCTAGTAGAACTAACAGATGTCTTTCAGAACTTAGAATAGATTTCACTAAGGTTTGAAATCGTTCTGCAGGAATATTGACCCATAACGAAAGGATAGCGTTATGCAGTTGGCGCAAATTAGATGGATGTACTAACATGCTCTGAACAGCCCATTGTACCTTGTCCCAGAAAAGCTCTATAGGATTAAATGGCTGGGAATCAAAGAAAACTCATCGTCATGTTCATGGAACCAATTCTGTCTATATAAGCCTTGTTCTTGGTGCATTGTCCTTGTGCCAATGCATTGGCATTAGATAAACAGTTTTCATGAAGGGATGAACTTGGTTGGACCCTAGCCCTGCTTCCAAACACCTATCCAGAGGTATCCAAGGACCCAAGGTGTGCCAAGAAAACATCCCCCATTAGTCTACCTCTATCAATCTTAGATATTGACACCTGGCTGAAAGCGTTTATCAATTATATTGCACATTCGCCCAATCTTCTAAACATCAAATCAGCATGGTACAACAGAAATCTGGATCTGACTAGGTGATTATTACACTACTCAGTGATCCAATCTTTGTGCTATTCTACACACTGGAATCTTATTGGTTTGTTTACTTTGTCTGTTGTGCCATTTTTTATGCTTTAATGGTGTTAAGGAAATGAGATAAAATTACTTTCTTAGTTGTTACATCTTTGCAGTTGAAAATTCATGGTTCATCAAACATCACTACTTGAACTTTGAGCACTTTATAATTGTTATTTTTAATACTAAGAAACTAGTCCCCACTGCCAGCATGTGGCAGGTCGGCAGCTTAAAGTCTGGGAAAGCTCATATTTAGAATTGTAAGAGGCATGCAGTTTATATGTGAACAGAATCTGCACAGAATTAGTGAAAAATGCATAATTTCTAATGAGCAAACTGGAGTTATTGAAACTCTAGGAACTCAAATGAAATAATATGGCAAAAGAACAGCTTCTAAAACATTTGTCTGTCTGGTGCTTCACATGTGACTTTTTGTTAGTTGCATATGTCTATCATTTATTTTGTGTATTTATTTAGTGCTGATATGCTTCTGAGCATTATGGATAGCATACCTAGTGACTATTTTGTTCAGGAAATGTGATTTTGTGGGCCGAGTCAAAGAGAGAAGTGTGCTGGCATCTGATCCCCTTGGTGTGATGGAGCACTTAGATCTCATCTCTGTGTATTGTGCTTTTCCAGTGTGCACTCTCTCAGAAACAAGATATATAAACTACAATAGCTGATTGAATTATAGAGCAATTGTTGCTTGCATTGTGGCATATTTCTTCCGTAAAGCTTGACTGGATTCATGGATTAATGACAGCACTGTGGAAGCACCTGGTTATCAGCTTATTTGCTGTGAATGAGTTTCACATCTCAGTGACAAGCAAGAGGAGTATATTTAAGTAAGCAAGTAAGTGGTGCACTGACAACAATGCTTTAACAAAATACCGTTCTCCAAACCTGGATTTTTATTAACTGCAAGCCTTTCTAATCTTCACAGGATTTCCTAGTGTTATTCTGGGTGATAACTACATTCACCCTGATGCAAACAACATGGAAACAGAGAGCCTGTTGTCTAATAAAGTGGCTAAGTTGGAAACAAACTGGATCCCTACAGTCTTACATAAGTGGAGTCAGAATGTATGTAGTCCATCAAGAAAAAGACAACAGTTTAATGCCAAAGCGATCTAGCATTCACTTCACAGCATTATCAACAAAGAAAGAAAAAACTAAATTCATCCCTCCATATGTGCTGTCCATGCAATCATATGTCATTTTCTGTTAGTGCAAAAAAGTACACAAACTTTAGAACAACATTACTTCTAATTATTTGAATTATTTTAAATCAGAAAACATTAAGACTAAAATATGGAAATTCCATCCAGTCTTTCTTCAAGGAACATTCTTTTTAAACATTTCAGTAATAATTTAAAAAAAGCATTTATTGATCACTGAATATTCTCTATCCTCTTACCTTTTTGTAAACACTGCTTTTGTAACAAATCATGTTTAAAATCACATCATAAATTAGTTTTTTTTTACCTTATTACTATCCATAAATTTCTTTATTACTTTTTTTTGGAATGTGTTGCATGCCTGAAATGCAGAATTGAATAGAAATGAAATTAAATTAATAAAATAAGGTTGATCAGACAAAAATGTAATTATTTATACTGCCTGCAATGATATAAAAGTCAAAGTACATGTCTATAAACACTGCATGTCGTTTTATATTTGACCCTCACAGAAAAGATAGCTTCATGCTATTTGCATTGTCTATACTATCCCAACTTTTTTCTGATTTGGTGTTGTACCTTTGTCTCCTTTGTTTAAATGTGTTCTATCCATCTGCTTTTAGAGCTTGTTTAAACATTTTATGATGTTCTAGGTCATATCTATGCTTAAAAATAAAAACAAACTTTTTGTATACACTTTCAAGCATCACTAAAAAGTTGGGAACCTCTAGCAGTTAAAAGAACTGCTTCCACTGGAAGTGCCTTTTCAAGCTGTTATGTTAGCGGATATACAGTATAATACAAAATACCATCATCTCTGTCTCAGCAGGAGCCACATCCATAATTCACTCTGACAGTTATCACTAATGTAGACTGTAGTGCTCCTATTTTGTCTCTGGCTAACATTTACCATGTGTGTGAGCTGTTTGGAAAACAGGACCAAGTTATTCTGCTTGCGCCATTCAGCTTTAGGAGTGCAATTTCAAGCATTATATTATATTAGATGGTATGCTGCTAGTAGGAAGGTCAGTGCTGCGAGTCGGACTGGCCACCAAACACTTTGGGCAAATCTGAACGTGTTTAATTCTTAAGGCTGGCTTTGTGTCCTTAAATGCAGAAGTGAGAACGTGGCCTGTCAGTCAGGTATTGTGCATTGCATTATAAGGCAATTCATAACGTTTTTTTTAGTTACAGATATGCGTTATTCAGAATGACCCTGCTGTGGGAGTACCACTAAAAGATATTTTGGTTTATTGCATTGGTCACTTATTCTCTGTTTTTCCATTGATTTTCACAGGCAAATCCCTTGCACTCAAAAAAGCAGTTATTAAAGCTCTCCTTATGTTCTACATTATTGTTTTTTCGGGTGGGGGGGTGCTCCCTAAGTGCATGAAATCAGACCAGGGTTCAAACTTTATATCCTGGCTGTATTGGTTGGTCATGAATATTTAGCATCAGGTTTGAAATGCAAGCCATAAGGCGTCACAAGATACATTGGAGAGGATCCATCAGAACATGCTGTGGGCTTATTGCTTGCAGGCTGGGAAGGACTGGGATAAGGGAGTATTACTAGTGCTTTAAAATGCTGTCCTGCAGTCTACTGGGTTTAGTCGATCCGATCCTTGTATTTGAAAATTCAGTTTGAGGTATCCCTCAACGCACTGCATGAATAATGTGCTGTCACTTCTCTCACCCTTTCAGGACCAGCCTGTAATTGATTGCGTTTATTCCATGCAGGACATCCTGAAACTTTTAGCTGTGATTTGGCCATTTGTGTACTGAGTTTTCTTCACTAGTTAAAGGGACATCATTATGACAGACAGGCTGGAAAATGGCTTTATAATTTAACATGGCAATAAAATATTTCGACACTAGCCTGTGAGAGCAGACAACCTTAAAACTCAAGCTCAGCTCTAAATTATTTACAAATCGAGACATGAAAATAATAAATGATTCATAAACACAAAATGCATTTGGCAGATATTAAACCTATTTATTAAAATGAGAAAAATAACATAATCCCTTTTCTGTGGTTTCTTGAAGGAAGTGCTAGATTTAACAATGGACACGTCAAGGGAAATGCATTCGTGCCTTTTTATACTCATTCCGATACCGAAGTGCAATATAGTTAAGATTTACACTTTAGTTTTTTGCACTGTCTTATGGTGTTTACATTTTGACTAAGATAGGACTAAGCCACTAAGCCAATAAAATGTGTCTGCAAATCCACCCCAAATTAGAATCTGATTGCTCAAACCTCTTAATGAATTTGCTATTTTTTTTTACTTTTTTTGCAATTTGGCGTGACAACATTATGGAAAATAAACTTTAATTTGATTGGCTCCCACCAGTGCTTTCTTGTGCCCTAATTGTTCTGTAGCTCTCTCACCGCACTTGATATGGTGTCACCGCTGTATTAATCTTGTTTAACAACCATTTATTTCTAAGCATTAACTCCCAGAGTTGGTGCTTCTACTTAGTTTACAGAACTTTGAAGAAATTATGTATAATTCATCTTTTTCAACCATCTTTTCAAATAAAAATTAGTAAACAACACAATGGGTGGTCCAGTGTTATGAACTGAATTGTATATTATGTGGGACACAGAAATCTAATTTTGATCTGGCTGACTGAAGAAGCATTTGACTAATAAGTGTAAATGGGGTAATAATACATATAGGTAAACATTATCTGGATAAAACCCATAAATGCATTAAGAAACAAATGTAACTGGGGTTTTCATGTTGTAATGTACATTGGTGTTGCGCAAGATGTTGTTAAACATAATACAGTTGAATTGGAATTGATCTCTCAGTGAGAGTACATTTACATTTACAGCATTTAGCAGACGCCCTTATCCAGTGCGACTTAATACAGTCTTACAATCCAAGCAATTGTGGGTCTTGCTCAGGGACCCAACTGTGGCAGCGGTGGGATTTGAAACCTGGACCTTCTGGTTTATAGTCCAGTACCTTAACCACTAGGCCACCACAGTCCCAAATAGACTGCATTGTGTCTTCATAAGCAAACAGTTCTTAGTAAAACAGCATCTGGTCATATACCTTCACTATTTATAAGTACATATTGGTTGTTTCATATTTTGTATGCTGGCTTTTTGTCTATTGTGTGTGCTTACCTTGAGTTGCTTTCAACTCACATTACATTTATAGCATTTATAGCTTGACACCACTCTGGTTTGTTACTGTCTTGTCTGTTCTATGTTTAGTGGATATGTGTAGCCTGGTTATCCTATTGTTCCTGTTGCCATGCTTACCTTGCTTAGTTTGATAGCCTGTGGTTGATGATCATCGTATTGTAATCCTGTTAGTTTAACCTGAGGTCTTGTTAACTTATTTAAGTGTTTACTCCTACGGTGGTTTACTTTGTATGACATTTTTTTGTTCGTATTGATGGCTCTTACATGTTTTGTTTAGCCCTGGCTGTCCTACATCACATATTGCACTGGGGAAAAGTCTGATACATATCTATGCATCACTGATTACACACAACCTGTGTAAACATTGCAATATAAAACATTTTTAGAGATTGTATCACAATTGATGTCATTTTAACCATGTTGCATTGAGATCTGATCACTCAAACCACATTCAGAGGTTGTCAGAGAAGGATCATTAATTGTAGACAGCATGGGCCTTTTGTTCCCATATATGCAGTCTCTGATGTAGCTGTTTCAGGGTTTTGTGAGTCACTTATTGCTCAGACACACTGTGGGAATACACACGTGTCTTCAAACAGTTTCTTATCTTCCAGACATGGTGCCATGGCAATGCATTGTACAGGCAAATGAATATCATCAATGCTTCAAATATAACTATTATGAGAACAATGGAGTTTGACAGGGTGCTGTATACTGCACCTGTGGCAAGACACCACAGACTTACTATGATTTTAAACCACCGGCATATGGTCAAAAGCAGATGGGCATTTTTTTTTATCTCAATGGACACACTTTCCCAGAATAACAGGTATTTTTGTGTCTGCGAAACCAGCCACAATACTCTCCGATAAGTAGACAGTAGTAGTCCTGATCACTGCAGCTGACAAAACAAAACCAATTGTGCTCGAGAAAACAATAATTGCATGAAGTACATGATTTCTGTGCATATTTGACAAAGAGAATGTGCATAATTCTTTGGCCAATAAATAATCTTATCAACAAGAAATTAGTCTAAATAAATACACAATGCCAGGTATTAAGAAATGCAAATGTCCATCTGTGTGAGTCCGTGTGCTCAATGTGTCATGCGCACGGACTGCTCAGGTGATTACACCCGGCCAATAGCACGTTCTCATTCACCGTCCTTCTGATTACACACACCGGTTCCTCATTTCACTCTCGCACATATATTCTCTCCTTACACCTCATTACCTTGCTAAGTCTCGTGGCTCTATACCTCGTTACTAA
>JAUZSU010170287.1:0-13216 GCA_034780255.1 Parotocinclus maculicauda | reverse complement strand
ACTCCGGTTTCCTCCCACAGTCCGAAGACATGCGTGTTAGGTTAATTGGTGTCTCTAAAGTGGCCCTTAGTGTGTGACTGTGTGGGTGACTGTGTGTGTGTGTGTATGTGCCCTACAATGGATGGCGCCCTGTCTAGGGTTGTTCCTGCCCTTGCGCGAACAGTTTCCTGGTGGGCGCCGACTGGCCCGCGACCCCGTGTGGATTAAGCAGAATAAATGAATTATAATATACCTAATATGCCTCTGATCATGGCCTCATTTGGGTTTATGACGATTGGTGCATTATCGCCACCAACTGGCCTGGACTAGACGCATCGTGGTTGGAAGATTGCAACCCTGTTTGCCATTTAGTTCTATTTAGGGTGCTAAATCAGAATTTTTGTTCATTTACATTTAGGGTATTTAGCAGATGCCCTTATCCAGAACGACTTACAACTCATACAGTCTTACAATTCAAGCAATTGTGGGTTAAGGGCCTTGCTTAAGGACCCAACTGTAGCAGCTTGGCAGAGGGGGGATTTAAACCCAGGACCATCAGGTTTTCAGGTCCCACAGATTTCAGGAACGAAAAACCAGATGGAATGTTTGATGTCTGAATGGTTCGAGTGAAGAAGCTGTACTTTAGGTAAAACGAACGACACGTGAGCTGTGAGGTTTATTTTAATGTTTACATATCTGAAACTGTTGTGTTTTGTGTTACAGGCACTGTACAAATACAAGGAACAAGAAACGAGAAAAAGATTAGATCTGTGCCGCTCGTCTGTGGTGTGAGTGCAGTTAAGACACACTTTCTTTGTACAGATGCAGGAGTTCTCATAACTGCTGGAACACTTTGTGTGCTGTGACTTACGTAACATGTGCAGAGCCGTTAGAGAAGGCTGCATGTCAGTGCATGTCTTGTTCCTCTTGTCTAAAAAGCAGGCCCAACCAGACAACTGGCTGTGTAACGAACTACTTGTAGAACAGGTTGAATGAGTTTGTGTGAGTGCGCTGCTCGGTCTTGCTCTATCACGGCAAATATCTGGAGTCTCACAGGAAGAAAGCTAATTATTATCCGGCCTGATTGCACACTAAAGTGAGTCAAGGACAGAGAGAGAGAGCGAGAGAGAGAGAAAGAGAGGAGAGAGAGGAGAGAGAGAGAGAAAAAGAGAGACAGATAGAGATTCGAATTCTTCAAGTTTCAGTCAGAGCTTAACTTTGCCTCTTTGACACCAATTAAACCCTCAACCTGACTGACACACACAGACGTCGTGACGATCCACCAAGAACAATTTCCATCATTTAAAAACCATCGTCGCTGTGCCACACACAAACTCAAAAGCTCCCTCTCCATATGGTCATGCTATTGGTTGTTTGCGAGCCCCAGGGACAGACAGTTAGTTTTCTTTGTAATTACAGCGACATGTTTGTGCTTGTGCGTATGCATGTATGTTCGCTTCCAGCTGCGACTTACGGACTGTTTAGGCCTCCACTGTTTACAATGTCAACAAACCAGGAGGGGTATTGCTTTCAAAACCCAGCGGCACATGACTAACTACAGAGCTGCTTATAGAAAAAAACATACCTAACGTTTACTCTGGATTAACCATGACACACAACGTTCATTACATATTCAACCGTGACCAAAAGTATGTGGAAATGAATATCTGTGCTTGTTATCGCATCCATCACGTCCCTATAACTGCCACTGTTCCAACACTTATGTGGGAGGTGGCACGGTGGCGTAAGCGGCTATCAGGGATCCTTGCTTCTATTTTAGTGGGAAGGCTGTGTGTTTTCCCTGTGTCTGCATGGGTTTACTCCAGGTACTGCAGTTTAATCTCCGTTCCAAAAGCATGTGTTAGGTTGCAGGCATGAACATGATTGATTAGTATCAGAATGTCAAATCAATTAGTAACATTTGCTACTGTCAGGAATAGCCACTGATGCAGATGTGATGTTAAATAGACAAACAAAACATCTGGGGAGGGTTTGGACAGCTTTCTCATACAAAAGTCTCTGTGCAAAAGTCTTAGGGCATTATTAGATTAGACATACCATTGTTCTAGCAATGGTACACTATAGGGACCATGTCGAATAATTTTATTTTATTATCTTTTTCAGAGTCTTTTTTATTAAAATACAACCAGAAAACAGCAAATCTGTAAGCAGTATTTAAAACAAACATTAACACATGGTCACCCTTTCTACAGTCTGAAGAAACGTGATCAGGAATGGTGTTCTTGGTAGGGTAGCAGCCAAAAAAGCACTTTTTAGAAGGGGAATGGGTTAAAATATGCTAAAGCTAAAAGACTACAATAAAGATCAGTGAAAAAGAGAATTATGAAGTAAAAGTAAAACATAAAATCTAGTGGTGACCTAGGAATTTTGTCCAACACCAATGCACTTTCTACTACTCCCACTAAAAGTAAACTTCAAACTTTAAGATAAAAAATTTTTTAATTCAGAATGTTCTTGACCGTTTACTGTGTTTTAGAGTCTTTAAAAAGTGTTCGATAGCCATTCCGCTGGCTATAATTCCATGGAGCGTTTAATTCGAGGTTGCCAAATCCCACAAGAAAAAATCCACATGACAATGGAAGAAGCCAAATAAAGCGGGCCTAGCAACCGTGTCGGTCACACTCGTGCAGGTGTACAGACGGAGAAAACTGACTGAAATGGAGTAACTGGTATACGTTATACATGCTGTGAGACATCCAATTACTGAGTTAAAATCCATCTCTCCTTATCGGATTTCTTAATCCGATTTCTAGATCGGAGTATGCTGTTTACACTTAAATACTGCAAAAATCTAATTACGATTGCATGTAAATATACTCAACAAATATCCAAATAAAAAACGTGCAGCTCTTTAAGTCTGAGCTGCTGTTGCTCTTAGAAGTTTCCTCTTCACAATATCACCTATGAACCCTGTTTCGAGTTCTGGTACGACCTTCTGGCTTGACCTAGCATCACATACAGACACAGTTGGCTGGGTCTGAGGGAGGGACAGCTATGACCCATTCTAATGTCAGGTTTCCTCTGTGGCGACTGCAGACCTTGATGCCCATGTGGGCAGTGCCTATGGCTAAAATGACTAAATCCACTCACCAGAAGGAGTGTCCACACTCAAGCCATGGTTTCACTACGGTGCATTATGGTACCTGTAGTTGTAATACCTTATTCACGGGAGGAAACAAAAGGAAATGCAGATGTTGCCTGGCACATCCTTTTAGTTAAAAAAAAAAACTATCCAGAAATCCAAAGGAGTTTGCCTTCGCGTTGCGTAAGAGCTAATCCCGGTGTGACTCAGCAGCGTAAACCGGTTCTCTTTGCTAACATCCTGTACCTGTGCTTGTGCGCACTCAGCACATTATTAACCTTTATACACAGTACAAAGTATGCTTTATTAGTTTGATCTTTCTTCAGAAGCATTCATACTGCCTGCTTAAACATGCAGTCTAAACTCATATAATAATCAGATCTTAGCATGTCTAGCAGCCCTGGCTTTACTCTTTATAGCTCGACTGCACCGAACCTGCTCTTGCTATCGATGGGGATTTTCATTTGCTCTCACCTCTCTCTATTGTCTGTCCCCAAACTCCCCCACAGTGAGTGGAAGTATCAGCTAACCCCAGGGGAGTTGACATGGCCTTAAAGTTAGCATTACTGTTAGTCACTAGCTGCAGAGTGAGGTACAGGAGCTGCTGTTTAGCGAGCAGACACAGCTGTTGGCCATCAGGCGCCAGGCGACCCCCTCAATCACGACACGGCCCAACGAAAGCGGCTTCTTGGAGGGTTAGGGGTGAAATCAGAGCTCGGGTATTGAGTTGTCCGTGGTGTGTGGGTGTGTGTCTGTGAAATGTACTCGGTTTGACTTAAATGCAGTTGTTTAAATAGGTACTTTTTTATAACCTTTATTATTTTTTTTTTTTTTTCAAGTTTTAACCTTGCATTTTATGTTCAGGGTTGTGGGTGCAATCCCTGCAGAACTCAGTGGGCATAAGCCATCGCTGGATGGATAGGGGTTGCTGACACTCAAACCCGGGACCCTGCATCACATGAGCACCTTAGATATCATGATGGTCAAAATCAGAGTCTTAGTTTGATAATCTCCTTTTATCTAAATCCAGTCCTAATAGAGCAAACCTAGGGTGACAGTGGCAAGGAAAAACTCCATAAGCATTACAAGGCAGAAACCTTGGGAGACTCAAAATGGGACCATGGTAAATAATAGCATTTATGCAAACTTTTTGGGACTGTTATAAAACCAAAAGCACATTTTCCTGATCAAGACGGTATGGTTACACAATCCGAGTTTGGTCCATGGTGGAGTTTGGAATGTTCTCCTCATGCTTTGCAATAAAATTGCTTAAAGTTTTGCCTGATCTCAGGTAGACCGAATGTGGAATGCGATTTCTTTGGCAACACGTTAACTTTAGGGCCCGGCCTGTTTTGTAACATTAGGCCAGACTTTTTTAATTGCTTGTTCCTCGGATGTTCCTACTTAAGAATCTACTGAGGAAGGAGGAAAAAAATAAAAATAAATCTTTATTTTTCAGCACTTTTTAATTTCTCGAGGACTATGTGGAATCAATACAAGGAAGGATATATATATATTTTTTTTTTACAATTTTAACCATTGGTGCTGCGGCATTTTTTTATATTATATTTTTTTATATTTTTTTTGTATTCTTCAAATACGATCGTCGGTGGATCCGCGAAACAAGCAATAAAAAAGTCTAACCTAAGTTCTGGAGCATATTTGCTCTGAGTTTGCGAAATCTCCAACTTTCACTTTAGTCTAGACAGGACTAATAAGCTTATATGTCTCATTGTTTGAGAGCAAATTGCCACATTGACAAAAAAAACTGTTCCCCCACACTCACCAGCCTTCTGCACCACTTCTCCAGCTGTCAAATTCTGACCGTTGGGGCGAACTTGGAATGTGAGAGCCGGACCTATCAAGCTGCAAAAGAAGTTATCGGTCACAAACCGAAAACATGGACAGACTACAGAAACAATAGGGGTAGGATGGAAGAGGTTTGTGGCAGTGTCCGAGATCAAGGGGTCAGGCCAAGTCAGAGACCAGGTCGTTTCATGTCATTCACTTTTACCCCCCCATGGCTCTGGAACCATAATGGACTCTGGGTTAGGCCTCCATCTCAGAACAGCTTGAGAGTATGTCGGCCTGCTCGAGGCGTCCAACATGGAAGTTTTAGAATGCGACCCGATTTTGAACCCCTGTAAAGGTGTGTAATAGGATTATACAGTGGCTAAACAAGCTTGTAAATAATTTGGACTAAATAAATAAAGTGACATCTAATCTTCTTCCAGGACACAACAACACTTAATCACATTCTAAGCAAACAACATACAATTGTACCTTTTATGCCTTTACTGAACGTTTATACAACGTCATTTATAATTATTCAAAGTCCAGGGCAGAAAATGTGTGTGAATGTGAACCCTGTAATTATTGGTGGAATCTCACAGTCATTGCCTAGCATATCAATTAGGATTGGACTCAATACAAACATAAATACAGACCAAAATTAAAAAATTGTTAGGACAGGACATACATTACTGCATTTCAGGCCTGCAACACATTTTTAAAAGTTTGGACAGTAAAGTGTTTACCATTAATGTTGCCATTTCTTCTCACAGCGCTTAAAAAAGATTTAGGATACCAAGCGATGAAGCGGTTCAGGTGTTGTCCCATTCTTCCTCATTAAGATGTGCAACACTATGGGGTAGTCATCGTTTTGTTTCAAAATATCCACACATTTTTTACTGGGGACATATAAAGATTACAGTTCAGTACCCCTACCCTCTTTTCTGCATGTATGCAGTATGTGGTTTTGCATTGTCCTGTTGAAAAATTGATTCATTTTTCAAGACTTATCTTGAATGCTTCTTATAATGATTTAAGATCTCATCTTTATTAGCATTAATGCTGCCATGACAGAAGTGTAAATGACCTGACAACTCCATACCATGTCAGACCCTGGTTTTTTTACCCTTTCTTATTTGGTCCAGAACACACAGTGACTTTTTATTCAAAAAACATCTGGAATCTTGATACTGATCACAATACCTGCTTCCAATGTGTGATGGACCATAACAGCCCGGAAAAGTCAACGGCACCTTTGGATATGGTTAACATAAGGCTTATTTTTTTGTTCGGTAAAAAATTAACCAGCCCCTTCTTACATTTATGTAATTTAGCAGACCCCCTCATCCAGAGCGACTTACAACTCATAGAGTATTACAATTCAAGCAATTGTGGGTTAAGGGAATTGCTTAAGGACCCAACTGTGGCAGGTTGGCAGAAGTGAGATTTGAACCCTGGACCATCAGGCCCACAGGTCAGTGCCTTAACCACTAGTCTAGGCTTTAAGCAAACCCCATTCTGTACTTCATACCCTTTGACATTGTAGTGGTCGACTAATCTGGCCAATCAATTATTGCCATTTTGAGATAATCTGCATCTTAAGAGGCAGATATACAAAAATTATTTGGAGAAACTTCTTGCATTACAACTTGTAGCTCATAAACTGCCACTGCATAGTTATTCAAAACATAGAGATGCTAAGAGAAGATTCAGTGAATATGCCACTACTACAAAAACTTTATTTCTGGAATTACAACTTGCTGCTCTTAACTGGAGCTAGAATTATTAACATAAAGATGCTCTTACCATGTGCACTACTAAAACATTTATGTTTATGTATTAACACATTTTTTTAAATCCAGAACAAGATGATGCAGTTATGTGGTAATAAATATTGTTGTGCAATAAATGTTTTCATTTCATTCTTATTTATAAATAATTATATAATTTATAAGGCAAATTGCAATCAATTTATTGACAGCAACTTTGTGTCTCATTTATTATTACTAGTTTTATCAGTTTCAAAGACATTTTAATATAGGGGTACCTTGGTTCTGTTCGTTAAATTCCTTCAGAAAATGATGAGTAAAGTGCAAATTTTTCACATAAGGAATCATGTAAATTGAAATGAATCCATTTCAGACCCCAAATCCACACTATATAAGGCATCGTATGCATTAATGGAGTTGTATTTGCCATACTGTATGCTCCCTGATTTACCATGGGGATATGTTTCAACCATCGTAAGTATTTATCATGAATGTATCATGAACTGAGGAGTTTAATATAGTCTAAACTATATCTCTAGATATTATACTACTATCATAGCTGAACCGTATAGTTTAAAACACTTTAATCTACGGTTGGAAAAATAATAACCATAAAGCGTATTTATATAATAAAATATTAAAAACTTGTAATTTCTTAATTTAATTCCTGAAATCATTTATTGAATGAAGTTTTTAAAAGTCAAAAGCAAAACGCTTACTCTGTTGGCGAGTGTGCTGCTCCTCAGCATATGCGGGAGAGTACTGTACTGCGAGCGTTCTCACTGTTTTCATTTCGGTTGGCTGTTATCCCTGACCTTCTTAGTACCCATGGGGAGTTATTTGAACTAAGAATACTGTACTGTAGATGAAAAGTTAAAGAACACATGAGAAACACAGCAAAGCTCTGTAGTGAGTGAGGGATAATGCGAGACTACCGGTACTCAACTCATGAAAACTTCAGCAAGTGTGGAACAAACAACTAGATGATTTTTTTTCCTCAAAATGTGGTGAGAACTGAATTTGGTGAGTTTCAAGCTAGTCAAGAACTGAGGTATCTATCTATCTGCATTTTATACCTAAGATCGGTTACCCTGCTCTCTATATATTGGCACCGGTCATAGAAACCCATATTGGTCGACCACTATGCTCGACTGGAGTCATAACTCAAGATTAGCATAAAAAAACGTATAAAGGTTCAGTACTAGCACCCATTTACTATTAGCCCTTTTGACTCAGCAGTTAAGTGAAATCTTTTGTTTGTTCCTGCATTCTTTTTTTACAGGGACTTAGCTGAATGGTGTTCTTGCATTATTATATATTTGTGCTAGCATTAAGCAATGTCTGATAAGAAGAATTTAAAGTCAGTATACTAGAGGTGCATTGTAGAGCTTGACGATGCCACATGCGTTCTGTTTATTTTACGCCTTCTAATGCGATTGCATTTTTTGTACACCAGAGGATGCCATACACGTCTTCCTTCCTGCAGCTGAAAAAAAAACGTTAAGGTAAAGATGAATTTGAGAACGGCCAAGTTCAGTGGGTTTTCAATTTAAAATAGCTCTTAATGATTTACATTTACAATTGTTAAAATTTTTATTTAATTTTAAGTTTGTTATAACATTATTTAAAGCCTAACTTTATTTATTGTTATATATTTATATAACCTAATTGATTTTTATACAAGAAAAGTCCACGTTTTGCTTACACTTTTGAACTTCTTTCTAGCAACTTGTTTAAATACAGGAGACTAAATGTTTATTTTCGTTTGAAAACGCATTCACTTATTTAAAAAAAAGTGCATTGGTTTGCATTGGTTTGCATCATTTCAGAAATAAAAACATTGTATTGTGAACTCAGCGTTCTGAAACAAATCCAATAATGATCTTTACATCCCCAACGTATGTTAAACTGAACTCACTGGTTAAGGCTAATGGAGTACTAAGCTGCCACTGTTGTGCCCTTTAACAAGTCCAGGATCTTCATCTGCGCTTAATGTAATCGTGAGAAACTCTGGGTAAATTTGCATTTTCATCATTTAGCAGATGCCCTTATCCAGAGCGACTTTTAACTGATACGTTCTTACAATCCAAGCAATTGTGGGTTAAGGTTTGGGATTTGATACCCAGACCTTCTGGTCCACAACCAGTAGGTAAGATAGTAAGTCCTATCTTACATCTGGTAAATGTAAGTCACCATAGGTGAACAGAAGGTAAATAATATTGATGCTATCAATTTTATTATACAATAAAATAAATACATACATGCTCAAACTCCTTTGGATTCTCAAAAAATCCTGACACTGACACTAAAAAGCAAGATAAGTAGCAATGGCTGTACCTCTTGTTTGTAATGATGTATCCATACTCCTCTTTGTACGTAGTTTGATTCTTTACTGGTGCTGTATTGGGAACTCCTTTCCATTCCTTTCCCTCTGCTTTATACCCATTATCCTGTTTCAGGGCTACAGGGGCCACTATGTCGTTGCCAGTCTCAACATCAGAGGTCTGTGGTGATCCACCAGTCTTGTGGTCATCAAGAGCAGAAAATACAGAGGAAGAATGGTTTGTGACTGGAGCTTTTTCCACAGTGTGTGTCATCGAACCCTCAGTAATCTTGATCTATAAAGAGGCAACAGACATACTGTATTCAGATAACTCACGAAACACGTAAACAGCGCGTACAGCACCATCTTCTGGTCATGCAGTTCAATAACACTTAGATTTTAAACATGGAGGTTTAATTATAAAAGTGGGCTTACCATTTTCTGCGGTGTAGAGGAATCCACTGTACGATCTACTAAAAGACAATTAGCAAACTATTAATACTATGGTGACCAAAGCTCACCACAAAACTAGGTTTATTCTTACGTTTCTATAAAGTCCTTAGGACTTAATTAATAGTGGGTCACCCTGACTCTGTGCAACTGCAGGTCCGTTCTGCAGGAGATCCAGGACAGCGAAGAGACGATCCATTTCTCCAGGTTCCAGGTGAGAGAGGTCAAAGCCATGCTGCAGAAGAAGCTCGTTCAGACTGTGCTGACTGGGGTCTGCATATAAATGTAGACACTTATCAGGTATCTCAAGTGGTTTCACAGTTTTACCATAAAGTTCACAGTTCTACTATGAATTTTTGTTGGTAATTTGGCCACTTTATGGTTCCACTCTCAAATTTCATAGTACAACTGTAAACTTGGTTGACTATGAAGTGACCATAAATTATTTCACAGTTCTGCTATAAATGTTGATGGTCATTTGGCCACTTCATGGTTCTACTGCCAAATTTCACAGTACATTTTTTCCTGGGACTCTACTAGGTTCTTATTTGATACAGAATCTAAACAGTTCTGTTTTTCACATTTTATTCCAGCTTATGCTATTCAGGGTCATAGAGGCTCTGGAATTTACAGGATGCACGTGAGCATGTATCCTGAATGTTGCACCGTTCTGTTGTAGGATCAAGAATGGGACAGTGTTGTAGGACCAAGGGATGATTGTGCCCATCTGGCATCCCCTCTCTTAGGCACAGCCCAAACTTGCCTACATAGTGCCTGACCTAGTTGGATGGCACTGCCCTCCTGCCCTCTTGCCTGCCAGTTATCTGCAGATCGGGCAGGCAGCAAGGTCTCTGTTTCTAAAGCTACAACACAAAATCTACAGCATGCTTATAAAACAAAACAATTTAAATTAAAACAAACTATAAAACAAAAGCTAAGGTTAGTCACAAATAAAAATGAAATATAAGTTGTAGGTGGAATTAAAAAGCCATTTAGAAAATGCTATTTTTTGGATTACATTTGTTACTGCAGGTTAGTATTTTAGTTAGTGGATTAACCCCATCCATTACAGAGAAAATTATGATAGCAGGAGTTTGGATAATGGGGTTCACCTGTAGTTTGCTTCTCAGACTTACCCTGATGGTCATGCCCATACTCTTTGGGGAGTTTCTTCCTCTTTTGCTGGCTGCTAGCTGCCATGTCCTCAGAAGCATAGTCTTTGCTGTAATCCAATGGAAAGTTGAGCTCTTGGAACAACGTTGACGTGGAAATGGGGGTTGCCACTGGATGGCGAGAGGTGGGCTGTTCTGAAGCAGTCAAGAAGACGGAGATCAGATCCTGAAGCAGCTGTGTCTCTTTATTCAGAGGTTGGGAGTGGGGTCTGGGCACTCTGGAGTGAGAAGACGATGAGGGGTACATGGTCTCCTCCAGCAGGTTCAGAGAACGTTCCTGTTCATCTTGATAACCATACTGTACAGAGAAAAGGTATGCACTAGCACAACGGCAGTTAACAGAAAGCCTTTTGAAAGTCATTACCTCTGCATGAGTGTATATGGCATGAGCGTTCTGACCTTTTGGTAAGAATAAGGTTTCAGGCTTTGCATGTGGAGGGAGGACCGAGGGGGATCGACAATCATGTAGTCCATATAGCGCTGTTTGGGATTTAGATGATCTGCTTGCACTCCATCAGAGCTTGAGACAATTAAAAGGAAGACAATAAGAAATATTGAAATGGGATGTGTGTGATAAGAAGGAAGAGGGGATTAAAACTCAAAGGAATATATTTGCATCTGAATGAACCTGAATCAGATATGCAAGAGTGGACACAAAAGACTTAAGGGAAGCTGAGATATAGAGCAAGAAAGTGATAATAGCCACTTAAAGCCCCCTATATAAATATTCAACGCTGTTCGTCATGTATTCATGCATTGGTTTGTGTGATTAAACACATACTAACTAAAATAAGAGGCCCAAGAGGTCCTCTTTTTGGGAAAGCTGTTTTCTCAATACATTTTAAGTACTAATAATAACTAGTCAAATGTGTCCTATGATTTCACAAATCCTCAGTCTCCAGTAAATTGACATATAAATATAATAATTAAGCAAATACTACACCCTTTTTATAAGGGACTGGGTTTTGTTAGGGTTCCTACCTTCACCCCGGAGCATTCGGCCGTCCTCTCCGGTTCTCGGTCACCATTACAGAGCTATCGGTGAGGCGGTTTATACCCAGTGTCCAATTTACGACCTAATTCCGAACAACTGCTTCTCCTGCTATTTGGGTGTGGGTTTTAGCGCTGTTCGGGGCCAGGTCGTCTCCATTCGGTACGCACGCCTGACAACTGGCGCGCTCGCGCCCTTACGCACACATTTAGGGATAGTGGTTACATCCGGAGGCTTTTTGTGCCGATGGACGCTTACTGGGGGGACCCCGGGGGTATTTAGTATTTTAGGGGCACTTTGAGGGTCTCCCGTCCCGTACTTGTGTGCTCCTCACACGCCTGAGTTCACGCTCCTCCATCGTCGGCACCCAACGAGCCTCACTCCAGCCGGCTGCCCGTCCTGAATGGGACGCACGGTTCGAGCTCGGCTAACTTGCGCCATACGTGCGCCCGAGCTCACGCTCGCCCCCTGGCGCCTTTCGCGATTTGCTCCTGTTCGCGCTCTTCGCGTCTAGTCGGCTGCCCTCTCGATCTGAGACACGCCCTGGCTAGAGTAGCCACCAGGCTGCGCGTTTGAATTATACGCGCCCCGGCATGTCTTTCCCGCGCTACATGCGCATTTGAGCTCACCTTCACCCTCTGGCGTTCAGACTACCTCCGTGAATCACTACTTGGAAGACGTCCCAAATCGTGCTCTCTGCACGCTTGCTTCGGCGCCCTCTCGCAATCAGTTCGCGCGTTGCTCCCAGTCGGGACGCAACACAAGTGGCACGCCATTTCATCCTTTTGGCTTTTTTGTGTTCAGGAGCCTTTCACTCCACCCTTAGTCCTCTTTTAGTTCTTCTGTATTATTTCCCCATTATTATTATACGTCGTAAGATTCCGTCTATCCGGCATCCATGGGTCCTACTAAAAACCACCACATCTCGTAACAGGTATTCATATCTTTCTTGAGCTCTAGAATCAATCTTCTGTGTAAACGAAGGGCCAGCTGTACTACTAACTGTAAATACTAATTGAAAAATTTCTGCTCATGGCCTGTGAGCAAGCCCATCCTTCTTTTGTGTTATGACTGGTAATCAATGGCGTTGGTCTTAATATGTCGAACGAGTGTATAATAATTTACTGTAATGACATTTGTTTAGGTATTCCACACCATGGCATGTACAAATCAATCTTTCACACAGGTAGTGAGATGTCTGCATAAAAGTAAGCTGTATGTACAGCAAAGTTGGAAAAATGACATTTATACATCTTAAATCAGCTTTGTTGGTTACATACTAACATGAGCGTATTAAAATGAACAAACAATGTGTGTTGAGTAAAACCATACAGGAATAACAGCACTGCCTTGGTGCTCATATGCACCATTTAACATCTTTATAATTGTACTGTGAACAAAATGGACGTTAATCGCACTTTGCCACAGTCACACTGTAGTATTTGTAGTTTCAATACTCTGCATATCATGAACAGAATATATAGAACACAAATCACAGATCAAAAGTTTAAACTGAGAGAATGTATAATTTTAAGGGAAAAATATGTTATTTCCAAATTTTATGGCGTCAACAAATCCCCAAAAAGTTGGGACAAGGCCATTTTTACCACTGTGTGGCATCCCCCCTTCTTCTTACAA
>JAUZSU010170276.1:0-13217 GCA_034780255.1 Parotocinclus maculicauda | reverse complement strand
TATTAAATCCTGCATGGCATTTTACTAGCTGCCTGCCTGTGGTGCTCTGGGAATGTCCATGTGTCTATGTCCATGTGTATGTATGTGCGGATTATCTGCGGTGGACCATCCTGACATCTGGGTTGTCTCCTTCCCAATGGGCTTGTGTATATCCAGCCTGTTAGTGCCTGTCTCATGTAATTAATTGTTAATGGCCATGCGCTGTCAGCTAGGAAGTTGATATAAACTGAAAGAAGGATCTCTTGGAAGACTCGTTCTGCAGCCTGATATTTCCAGCGAGAGAAGTGTTCTGCTAAATGCCCAGTGGAAATAAACATGGGCATTTGCTTGACAGAACCACCTATCTTGTCATCTCTGCAAGGAATGTGCAGACTGCTCACGAGGAGCTTGTTGTACAGACAGAATACACACAGAATCACAACGTCCAGCTGTTTCCAGTACTATATGCATTAAGCTTAAGCACACAACTATGTCGAAAGGGGACCTTAAAGAAAGGACGTCATGACAATATATAGTCTAAAGAGAAAAAGGGGTCACCTGTTTAGGGTGTTTAAAGGTGGTAGTAATTTCAGGCTCCTGCAGATGGCGTTATACGAGGATATTTATACGGGATATAATATGTCTGATTTGATGCATAAATTGAGAATAGGTGGTACAGTGCAGTGAATGTCTCGTTCAATATGTAGAAAATGGCAACGCACATGATCAATAAATACTGGGGTATAAACCATTTCGCCAGGTTTCTACCAGTGGAATTTTTTGATGCATAGATGCATAACATATAGTGTCACACCGTCCAGCCCAAACCATAGGTAATAAGCTAAATGCATTTTCCACTCCATTGTTTTATTAAATGAAAGTAGCAGTAGGTTTTCTGTGTCCTTGATGCATAATACCTTCTTCAGGCAAATCCTGTGTTTTTGCTGACACTCATGTCCTCATTCTGCTCAAATTACAAGTAATTTTGATTTTAAAAAATGAACACAGCACTGTTATCAGGGAACATGATAGTGTATGATGATGGACTAGATACTAAATCGGCTCTGAACGTAAAACACAGGCTTTCTTTGCTAAACAGCAAAAAGCTGTGGCAGAAACGGCAAATTACTGAGTCAGTAAAATTACCAGCAAGATTGGACTGTACATGTCTGTAAAAGTTTACCAAATCATATCTTATTAGCTGGGGAAAATAAAGTTGTCATGTTGCTAATGTGAATGTTTTTTGCTCCAGATCAGCATTAATCCAGTTGGGGTGATATCTAATGCCAAACGTTAATATTCCAGCTTTCTGGAGACTGCCCGTGTCAAATCCATGTTAATGGTTCATTTACTGGAGAGACATGCTAGGGTTCCTACCTTTTACCCCGGAGCGTTCGGCCGTCCTCACCGGTGGCCATTACAGAGCTATCGGTGAGACGGTTTATATCCAGTGACCCATTTACGACCTGATTCCGAACAGCTGCTTTTCCTGCTATTTAAGGGTGGGTTTTAGTGCTGTTCGCTGCCAGGTCGTCTTCATTCGGTACGCGCACTCGACCACCGGGTCGTCACTCGCACGCCTGAGCTCATGCTCTTCTGTCGTCTGCACCCAACGAGCCTCACTACAACCGTCTGCTCGCCCTGAATGGGACGCGCCCCGGCTTGGCGTACTGGCATCGTACGTGCACCCGAGCACACGCTCGCCCCCTGGCGCTTTATTCGCACTTGCGCCACATGCGCGCCCCGAGCTCATATGCTCGTCTTTTGACGCTTCGGCATCTTGCGCGATTTATTCGCGCCCGCGCTACATGCGCGTTCAAGCTCACGCTCGCCCTCTGCCGTTCGGACTACCTCCATGCCTCGCCACTTGGGAGACGTCCCAAATCATGCTCTCTGCACGCCTGCCCCATTGGTGCTTTGGCGCCCCGTTGCAATTGGATCGCCGGTTGGTCCCAGTCGAGACGCAACACAGCGGCCATTTCTTCCTTTTGGTTCTTTTGTGTTCAGTAGTCTTCTGCTCCGCTCTTAGTTTTTCTATATTATTTCCTCATTATTATTATACGTCGTGAGATTCCGTCACTCCCGCATTCTTGGGTCCTACCACAAATCATAGCAAGACAGAAACAGATTTGTCTAGGTTTTGTTTGGAACAAATCACAAGAGGATTTTATTCTCTGAAGATTTTAGTCATTAGCAGACATGTTTGTGTTCAACAAATGTCAAATGCTAAACTCTTTATCAAATTATTTTATAACATAATCTAAAGGTTCATTGGGAATGTATTTAGAAAGAGTAACATTAGATGTCAAAGTCAGATCTATAGCACATTACAGTCCAGCATTATTTTAAATCACATTTACAAAAAACTAGGTTCAAAGCTCAGTCTTTGTCTGTTAAAATTTAGAAGACAAAAGAACGTCAAGCAACAAGTTTGTAACAGCATAAAGCTTTGGTTTCAGGTACAGCTTGATCCATTCTTACCTAATTGTCAAAACCGACACTCAAGAGACTAAGAAAAGTCTTACAGTCTTAAATAAGGACAAATTATTATCACTTGCTGAAAATGCCACTAAGCAGGACTACCGTTTTTAAAAAGAGTCACTTATTAACTCTGTGAATTGTTGCTCAATTCTCTAAAGTATCTAAAATGGGGTGAGGGAGCACACTTATGGCAGATGAGCAGAAAGCAGGACAGCTGAGTTTACTTCCTGTGTTTCTCCTGGAGTATGATGAAATGCCATTTTCTCCCCTGGCATAGGGCACCTAATAGAGCACAGTCAATGTGTGTGTGCATTTGCTAGGTGAATGTATCGAAGGGGAGGGTTGTCAAGGCCAAAGGCAGGTGTCCGTGGGCTCCACCGTCTCCCTCCTCCCTACATTCGTCACTGGGGAGTGAGGGAGGGAGGGAGCCGACAATTAATGGCAGGCTGGAGTGGCCAGGCAGAGTCTGCAAGTGGGAAAGAAGAGAGTGACGATAATAAAGTGGCTCTGGCCGGCATTAATCTCCCTCACACTGCAGGCCTGTCAGGCCAGCCAGCCTGTGACTAATACCACACTTTGCATAGACTGGTCAAAGCACACGTCCAGCATGTAAGCACGGCCATACCACTGAGAACCACTCGAGCTGGCACAATGCCTCTGCAAAATGGTACAAGGCTCAAGAAGTGAACTGAGGAGGATTCAGGCTCGCTGTTTAAATGCACCGGGGCAGATCAAACCATGGTTAGATAAACTTGGAAGGACTCTATGAACAGTTCTTACCAGCTAGCTGATCACTCCAGTAGGAGCTAGTAGGAGCTAAAAAATCCCCATGTCCAGTGTTAAAAGAACAGCAATCATTCCCAGTTCATGTGGTACAAACACACGAGAAAGAGGGGAGAGTTCTAGGAACTATGAAAAAATTTAGAAGCACCTTTGCTCTCTGATCCCCAGAGGTTACTGGTCCCTTATGGTCAAGTCAGATGTAGAGCGCTTTTTACAATGAAACATTATCTCAAATTATTGCAGCTTTACAACGTTATATTATCTTATAAGGCCAGTCCCTAATTGAGCAAACCTAGAGGAACAGTGGCAAGGAAAAGAAAACCTAAACTTTGGGAGGACCAAGACTCAAAAAGGGACGTGGGTGGTTCAGATGTTAATTGTAAGAATTAAGTTTATAGTAATCCTAATAGCAAGGTGACAATAATAACTGCAAATTCATCTCCAGCCATGCCAGGGTCCCTTCCAACTTTAGAATGCTCAGAGTTTCTCTCGTGAGAGAACTATTTCAGTTTAGCAGCCTTCTGCATAAACAATTATTTGTTTGTGTTTTCTAACAAAGGCAATGAGAACTGTGACTCAGGTTTCCGTCTTGTATCATTTGGCCCAGAATCACAGGAAATAAGATCGTATCTCACTATTTGTAACCTATAATACTTCTGTCTCGCCATCTGACAGACAAGTCTACAACTCATCCAGCTATTTTTGGGTCGTCACTAAAGAATGAATGCTGCAAACATCTGGATACTGTTTCACTGCCCCTTTGCCAAGCACCATTTATTAGTGTGTTTACCTGCTTTTTCTCCTCTGTTATAATGAGTGCAAATAAAAGAGCGAGAAGAATAATGAAGTTCTTTAGATAATCCAATTGTCACAGAGTTCTGTTTTCTGCTTAAGACGAATGCTGCATGCTGAAAAGAACATCCTGTTCCTTAGAGAGAGCAGGATATAAAGTGTCTGGATTTTTAGCTGTCGGCCAGCAGGGTGTTTGCCTGTCGATACCTTGTCCTGATCAACAGTATTTTAGGGCTTTAACTGCTCACATACATCACACACTAATTACATCATCTATCCCAGCTTCTGTCATTGGATTGCTAACTGACGTCCCTCCACTGTCTCATCCCTCTTCCTGACCGAGGTATAAATCAGGCAAGCAGGAGACCTGAACCTCTAAACCAGGTCTAGATCAGTCTGAGAACAGGAAAAGTCGATCTTTCCTTTATTCTTTATTGCCGTAATTTCAGGTGGTTTAGGATTCATTAGAAGTGCTACTTAGAAATATCTTTAGCTAACCTTGAAAAGTCTGAAACACGCCATAGGTTCAGGAGCTATTTGAAGGCTGTCCATCAGACCCAGAGTATAAACAGGGCGTGTTATGGTAGCAGGTTATGGGTTTGGGCGATTGGAAGCCTGGCCATTTGATGTAGCTGTTGTGGACGTTTTTGAGTCCGTACACAGAATCGATTTTGAATTTGTTTGAGGTAGGGTGTCATTATTGTATTATTGTAGAACCTAAACACTGCACAATTTAAACCCTACAGCACTAATGCCAATAAGGACTGAAGAACTGGTTCTAAATGGAAAAAACAGCTGCCATTACAGGTCAGGAACTCATAGTAAGCAAACATGGAGCGCAAAACGACTCGATTGCAGATTCAAAAAGTTGATGAAAGAGCTTAAGGTCAGCTCCAGCCAAAGATCCAACATTACTAACAATCTGCTGCATTATAAATAAAGGTACCATTACAAAATCGGCCAGTGGAGAGGCAGAAAATACAGGAGCTGCTTTGAGGTGCAAAAACAACGCTGATAGGACAGCGAGTTTTTGTTGCTGGCAATAGCTCACAAAAATCGACCATGTAAGGTAACATTGCACTTTCACTGTCTGTACATTTGCACCTATTGTGGAAGTTGCCATCATTAATACACAAACTTGAAATAATTTATTGTCATCCAAATGAATAGCATGAAAAACTCATAGTAAGCAAACATGCAGCTGAAGTCTTTTTATGATGTTTTATGATGGTCTGACTTACGGTATTCCGACTTCACGATAGGAATCCGATAATAAAAATACATTTCAAATAAAGGACATTTCAAATTTTAATGAGGAAGCGATACATACGCGGTGTGTACAAAATGAGTGCTGGGAAATGTAGTGAGAAAAGGCTGTGTTCACTGTGTTCAATAACTTATGTTCAATACTTTATTATAACTTAAGCTTTATCTGAATGAATCTGAAATTGTTTTAGGCATGTTTAACGTACCTAAACACCCCAGTACTCTCGATTTAGAACTCAGCAGTACTGGAGTGATGACTTCTGGGAAACGTAGTAAGAAAAAACCACAGTCCCGGTCGTGTACTGAGTGAAAGAAATTAAGGCATTCTTTAAAACATGTTGGAATATTTTTTTTTAAATTTAATATTATTTAATTTATCATATAGACTGTTTGACCATTGTCATATCACACATCAAGTACTTAATAATAATATTAATTCTATTTTATATTTAATAATATTACTTGTATTGTTTATTAACATGGTCCGGAATCTGTACACTTTATAAGCAAGTAAATTGGCTCTATGGTTCCAAGGAGGTGAGAAGCAATGCAAAGGAATGTGAAAACGAAAACACTGTGTTTATACTCAACCTTGCTCCATGTATGAAAAAGCTGCCAGTGGAGAGGCAGACTGAAAATACAGGAGCTGCTTTATGAGGTGCATAAGCAAAGATGATTGGTCAGTGAGCTTTAGTCAAAAAGATGGTGCAACGACGCGTTTCCAGCATCTGAAAAACACATTTTCTGTGGAACACGCCGGCATTATACACAAGCTCGAAATAATTGACTGTCATCCGAAGAAATTGCACAAAAAATCGTGTTAAAAAACAAAAACAAAATCAAATCACATTTCTGTATACTTACTGTATGCAATTAAAATAATCTTAGCCTCCACTGTTTGTGACAGCAATCTAAAGTTTCACATTCTCTCCAACCAAGCAATACACAGAAAAGCAATAAAAAATAAGATCTTAACAGTCTAGAGCGACTACAAACACCAATTATGCTAATGCAGCTTATGATTAACAGCAGTCGGTTTCATACATGACCTTAAACAAACAATAGCTGTGAGGCTGTGATGAATGCACGGTGAACTGGCACAGAACTGTAAGGGAAGGAAAGGCATTAAACAAAAGGACTCGGGTGGGATGGTTTGGATGGGATGGGGATGGGGCTGGGCGGGGGTAGTTGCAGTGACACCATTTCCTAATGATTGGGATGTATTGAAGCACACAGGCCCTTCCATATCAGGTATGCAGTATTACTGATTTGTTGCCAGGTATCTCACCAATTAGCAGCACTTGTTATTATTTACATTTTGCACTATATATCACACTAATCGCCAGATCAATTTATCACTGCGGAGGAGAGCTTCGGCGCTGATTTATTGGGCTTATGCCGGGAGTCCTGGGGATGGGACTGATAGAAGATGGTAGGAGCAAACAAAAGCTACAAAGGACTCAGAGTGACTCTGTTCCTCCCTTAAGAAACCCACATTTTTCAAAAGCTTTATTAGTTTAATTTCCGTTTTTAATTCCCAGTTCCCGGGTTTTTGACATGGTCAAACCAGCTGTAGCGTCTTGTACTTAATAGATTTTAAGAAGGTGACCACTGCAGTTACGTTACTCCACATACCTATTGTTTTACATGTACATTTAAGTCATGTAGCAGACACCCTTATCCGGAGTGCCTGACAATTACTATATTCTTACAATCCAAGCAATTGTTTTGTTAAGGGCCTTGCTCAGGGACCCAACTCTGGTCCATAGTTCATAGTCCAACACCTTAACCACTAGGCCACCACAGTCCCCTACAGTTTACCAACAAAATGAGTTATGCAGATATTTCATCATCTATTTCTCATTAAGAAGACTTGCTGGGAGTTTGTTTGTTTGCTTTAACATCGCTATCAGCATCAGTGGCCATTTCAGCGACATGCACAAGGTTATATTTATACACAATATTACATCAGGACTAGTCATGTACTCAAGTCATTGCCAATTTAGAGTAACCTAATGGTAACCTTTGGACTGTGCTAGGAAACCAAAGTACTCAGAGTAAACCAACGCAGTCACAGGGAGGACATACAGACTCCACACAGAGAGGACCCGGGGCGCTCTGGCCATTTAACACACGACCTTCTTGCTGTGCGTCGGCAGTGCTACCCACCGAGCCACCTTGCTGTGAGTAAAGATTCCTAAGTGGTCCCTCTAGATAAGTGTAGGAAAATTCATGGCTGGAGTCTTTGGAATCCAAGAGTTGGAATTAGAAATAAAAGTTCTTCGAACCAGGTCGTTGACCAAAATGGACGCTGACCGTACATTACCATAATCACAGTCTATGTATGACACTATAATGTAAAATTTGAAGGGTATTTCCCAGAGAAAAAGACACGCAAACATTGTGCCACCATAAAGTGTCTATGTGGGATCTACAAATACCCTATAGAGGTGGATATTAATTGCAGTCCGAAGCCGATTTCATTAGGACAGTGTAGGCTGAGAAGCAGAAGACAAATAATTTATTCTATGGGATCATTCAAGGTGTCCCATGCTTCAAGACTTGGGCATCCAGGGGAAGCATTTGACCGTCTGGACCTTAATGCTTGCCTTCTTTTGGTCATTCGTCTCAAACGGTATTAAGTATTGACCAGGATTTCAGAATTTTTCTCTTTTCTCCCTGAGCTGATTTTCCTTAACCTGTTCCTGCCCTCCAAAGGACTGACCTCCAACATCCTGGAGTGACTCAATGTATCAGACGAAATAGTTGCCATTATGCATATATTTTATAATATTTCATTTAACTGTTATTATTTACTTAATTCTACTATTAATGCAAATGTAAATATTGTAGTAAACATCCAAGACACCCAAGCAGATTGGGTCCTTTTTTGAGCCTTGGTCTTGGTATCATGAATAAGATTCATGGGATGACCTGTGAGGGGTGCACTGCAGTAGTCCAGTCCCAGTGTGAGAGGGGATGGACAAGCTCCTCAGTGTGGAATAAAGGAGAATCTTCCTAACACTGAAACTTAAGCAACATGAGCAAAACTTACCCCAAGTTTCTTGCAGCCTGGAACCTTTGTATGTCATGATGATGTGGCTTCAGGAATGCAGGGTAGCTCAGACTTGATATAGAACTAAACCATGTGCCTTCTCAGTGTCTCAAATTCCCTGTGTAGGCTTCAGACTGCAGTGGTGAAATCTACTACATACCGCAGATGATCCAGTAAATATTTCAGAGGCTTTTTTTACTGGATAGTTTCAAACAGCTGTGATGCATTTTTAATAAATAGGATGAATGATCACCTGTGTAAAAATGTATTAGATTTTGATAAACAATGAAATAAAAACTTGGTGGACGAAGGTGAGGCGACCCCTGGACGCAGCTGTATACACAATGGGGATATAACCATCCCGATAACATAGTTGGCTTTGCAGGATGCAATTGTTGAAAAACATTAAAAAATCTATATTGCCAGTTCTACATTATTGTTTAAATGTGTTATCTTTGAACAGCGACTACAGCCATCTTCGACTGCTGTTTTATTATTCATATACGTACGACAGCAGAAAGTACCTTTAGCTTCTGAGCTGTGGGACTGGTGAAGATGAACGGCAGAGCAGAGAAGATGCTGGTAGGAATTCATGTTTCTCATTCTGCTCCTGGTTGGTGTGGTCTCCAATCAGCCGAGGCTCTCAGATCAATCCAGATCGTGAGGGCTGAGCAGAGAAAGTGCCGTCTGTCGCCTTAGTTTTATGAAGTTTTCTCTCTCGGTGTGAAAGCAATATCCTCCAGCTCTTTTAATCGTGGCTCAAGGCGGCCTCACCCGGCGGCTCCGGCACCCATTGATCAAAGCCAGTGGGTGTCGTGATGGGAGAGGGACAGGCCGACACGGACACGGGGCGAAGTGATTCCCAGCAGTGCGGTGCTGGGCCATTCGTCAAAGTTTTATCTGATTCCAAGGGTATTGGATCTATCAGTCATTGTGTGTGAAAGGGAGATTGACCCCCAGGTGGACATTTTTCTATATCAGAGCCGGCCCGATGCATGGTGACGGCTAAGAAGACTGGCGGCGGCTGACACGCGTTCCCATTCCAGCCCTCGTTAAGCCTGCGCCGCTTTAATTACGAGTGGGAGAGCAGAGATTTGACTGTTTTCCACATTAGAGCACCGGTGTGAACTCCAAATGGCTGCTTTCCCTTGAGGTTTAAATTGCTTCTCCTCTGACAAAGCACCTGCCAGGAATTCATCAGCGAGCCCATCAATCTGTCCATCAGCCTGCGCCTCTGCCCCGCCATCAACAGGTAATGTCTGGCTGCTCCGAGCGCATGCTAATGAGAGGAAGAGAAAACATCACACATGCTGTCACACATCATTATGTCACAAATGCATTCTGGGCAGCTGAAGCGGGAGCATGTGTTCATGTGTTCATGTGCTCCTCTGACTAATGTGTTTAATACAGATCTGTTCTGAAAGTCCAAACATGTCGTGCCCCTCGCAAACGAAAACTCCTGCCATCTAGTTACCCCTCGGTGTGACCCGTCTGATACTAAGCATGATTTTTCATACCATTGCCCTTTTCCATTCTTCAGTCCATAGAACCAGCAAAGCCCAGATGTTGTTTGGGTTCTGGTGGACCTTCCTTTACCCATCTCCTATGTTGGTATGAGTGTGCTGTTACTGGTTTTTCTACTGGTATACTGACCAATCAACTTCATCCTAAAGTCATAAACTGACACCAATAAAGGATTGTAGTAGAAACCCAAGCTATTATCTTCTTTTTTATTCATACATTAATTCAGTATGCTTTTAGAACATTGCATTTACTTTAAAATATTAGTCTAATATTACAGGCTTTTAAAAATGTTGTTTAGTTCAAACGTTCTCCCAGTTAATATTTATTTAGCTTCGTTTTATATAAACTATTACTATAAAGCTATTAATTACATAAATCAGTGTTACATAAAGCATCTTGGGCACCTAAGCAGGTCAGGCTCCTTTTTACGTCTCGGTCCTCACAAGGTTTGTTCTTCATAACCTCAAGGGATTTTCCTTTCCACTATCAGCCTAGGTTTGTTTAATTTAGGATTGGGTCTAGATATTACAAGATAATAGAATTGAAAGCTGATGAGACAATTGTATATTGTAAAAAGTTTTCATTTTAATAATTTTAATAAATTGGGCTTGACAAACTTTTAATAGACTAAAATGACCTAACTTTAAACTAAGAAGCAACATTTATAATACTGATGTTTAAAAATGTGGTCAGTAGAGCCATACGTCACCACCATGGTAACATCTGTGGTTGCTCAATGGCATTGAAGGGTGAAGTGAAGAGGCTGATAAATCATGAGCTGTATGAAATAAGCTACAGTTGTTGTATACTTCAAATCGTCCCCTATATAGTAGAGGAAGCAGATCAATGGGTACTGACTGAAAGTACCGCAAAAAGTCCCACATACCACCATGGAATGATAACATTGATTCAGGCTAAAAGTGTTCGATACGTATCGTCTATGATAATATATTAATTGTTGTTTTAATGATGTGTAAACTGACATTATCGAGTATGTGACTCACAAATGGAACAAAAAAGTAAAAAAATGGATAAAATAAAACAGCTGAAAATTCATTATAAAAAGTCTGGCAGCTTTATTAACATGTTTAAGCTTATCCTCTATAGTTTACTTAATTTATCTAGATTTAGAAATGGTGAAATGGATACATTTGTCAAAAAAAGCCCAAGACAAATAACAATTGGAAACCGAAAAAAAAATGTGTTTTTTTTTATTAATTAATATCCTTTCTTTTTCTTCCCCTTAATTTTTATTTAACTTATGTAAACTGGAGGTTTGTATTGAGATTTGAACTTCAGCGTTGGGTGAAGTGATATTGGTTAGGGTTTATAGAGGGAAGCATTTCTGGCTCAGTGCATAAGAAAAAAAGGGTTTAAATCATGGTTTTATTAAAGTCTGTATATAAGAAAATGTGTTTTTTAATTGAGTCCGGTCCAGGGTTCAATTCTAGGTACTTAAGAATTGACTTTCCTAACAGCTTGCACTTACATTTTTATTCAAAGAGCTGCTGTTAAAAGATATATATGTAAGTGTATTTCTTCTATAAAATGTGCTTAATTCTAACTTAGAAATATTTTTTAACATTTAAAATGTCTTTTGTTCATGACAGTTCAATCCGTAAGCATGTGCGGTGCGGTTTAAGTTCTATTACCTTAAATATACTTTTTAAACAAAACCAAAAACCATTAATTATGTGTAAGAAATCAAATATATACTTAGTATACTTTACATTCTTTAAGTATACAACGGATGTACTTTTTTTTTTTCTTTCACAAGAGGCCAGTTAAAATCAGCGTCTAAAAAAACACAGCAATTACCGGCCTGACATGAAATGGTGAGCTCTTGCCTGGTTGGGGTCTCATGCTGGAAAAAAGGAGTGAAAAATGATATTTCACTTCTACTGAACTTTAATTACTGTGACCAAACAAACAGAGAAAGCAGATAAAGCAGAGAAAGTGTTCCTGCCCTGCTCCCTTCCACACATCGTGACAAAAGTGACCTTTTTTAGTTTACTTAGGGGCAGTGGTGCTTAATTGGCAGTTAATTATTATTTTTACCCAGTGCATGCAGGCTTACTTGGGACAGGTCTCTTATTAGAAGGGGAAAAACAGCAAACTTTATTACTGTAAAACAAGCAGTAGTGAAAAGCTACTTTTTAAACTTAATCACAGAGATAAGAAACTCTCGAGAATGTGTAATAATTGCAAGATCTGTATTAAAATGGCTTTGATGTATGTGCATCGCTGGCTTTTTTAAGTGCTATTTGTGCATTATTGCACTAAGCAACCCGACCATTTGTTATGCTGCCTAAAATCCCGAGCTTATTAACTTTTTGTGGATGTATTATCATTTTTTTGTACTTAAACAGCAAGGAGACAGAGCTCTTATTAGTGGAAATAAGCATTAGCTCTGACCTGGCGTGACTCACCATGTCAGGAGGCTGAAAACAACAACTGACCTCAACTTCAGGCAGTGTTGGTTCCGGCTGACTCTCATCTCCAAAAAGATAGAATGGCAGCTCTAATCTGTTCGCATATCTGTGTAATTGGCTGTATAGGTGTGTTTCGTTTAACGACTGTTCTACAAGTGATATTTCACCTAATATATCCCCTAATCTTTGTGAACAGTATAGATGCTGATAGGACATCACCACTATCTTTTTATGCCACTATAAAATGTAATCATAAGGGTCAGTTCACAAGAAAACTCAGAGATACACAGCATCCCAAACCTAAAGTTTTCTACACATCACTCCCTCCTGAAGCACACAACACTATGTTTCTTCAGTTACAAAGACACATTAAGAACCATTAAAGAAATTAAAGAAACATGGATTTCCAGAGCAATGCAAGATCACCTTTTAAACATTTAGGCAGAGAACAAACTTTTCCATTTCACATCATATTGGCAGAGAAAATAAAAACATGTGAAATAGTTCCTAATTATGAATGTATTCAATCCAAAGTTAATCAGTATTCATAAATGCATAAATAAGTAAACAAAGCATGAAAGTTATGAAAAATAATATTTATGGCTAAAATAGCTCATTTTCAGAATGACTTCAAACGACTTTTAGACACAGTATAGAACCAAATACAGCAAAATATAAAATAAGTACTTTATATCATATACAGTGTTCCCTCGGTTATGGCGGGGGTTAGGTTCCAGGACCACCCACGATAAACGAAACTCCGCAAAGTAGGGACGCTGTATTTATGTAAGTATTTATACACCATTTTAGCTGTAGAACTTGCAGAACGTTTGGTTAACATCGTAGGGCTTGAATGAATTCAGTCTATAATGAAACTTTCACAAACAGCGAACACAAAACCGCAG